>APFE030610922.1:7137-28911 GCA_000404065.3 Pinus taeda | reverse complement strand
TATTAATATATTTGTCTATCATATTTACCTTATATATCATTAATATTTAGGTATTACTTATTCGAATAAGATGGTATAGTCTTTTATGAAACTCGAACTTTTTTATTATTAATCTATTTATATGTACTTACCTTAATCATTTTTTATCATTCTTAGTATGGTAAATACAAAAGACACTAAAGGCTCCTATTGCTAGCACAAAAAAGCTTATGCTATACCCCAACAAAAGGAAAATCTCGCTCTCTAGGAAAGGGGGCAAAGGAGACACAAAAAAGAATATACCCACCGGAAAAGGGAGGGTAAAGAAACCAAGAAACCAAAGAGAAGAAGGGATGAGGCGGCTAGGAAGACAGGGCTGGGATCCAGCAACTGCTAATCTTCCAGCCGTCATCCCTATTAAGGGTTTTAGGCCTTTTTTCAATCTCCAAGGCCTCTCTAAACTTTCGGTGGTGAAACTGCGCAACCTTTGCAATGACGCGAGCCTCTTCAATACCTGCCTTACATCCAAGGAACCACTGACAAGATTGCCAGGATTCTGAAGAAGCATAATGTTCCTGCAACCTTTAGACCTCTTAATACCATCCGTGGCTCTCTTAGGTCTGTAAAAGATCCTATCGATCCTAAAGACATGAAGGGCGTCTATGTCATTCCCTGTTTCTGTGGGACACCATATATTGGTGAGACCGTTCGCTCTATCAATCAAAGGATAAACGAGCATTCGGCGGACTTAAGGCATGGAAGGGCCAAGTCCTCGGCCCTGGCTGAACATGCCAAGAAGACTAAACATCATGTCTGTATTGAAGATGCTCGCGTCATTGCAAAGGTTGCGCAGTTTCACCATCGAAAGTTTAGAGAGGCCCTGGAGATTGAAAAAAGGCCTAAAAACCTTAATAGGGATGACGGCTGGAAGATTAGCAGTTGTTGGATCCCAGCCCTGTCTTCCTAGCCGCCTCATCCCTTCTTCTCTTTGGTTTCTTGGTTTCTTTACCCTCCCTTTTCCGGTGGGTATCTTCTTTTTTGTGTCTCCTTTGCCCCCTTTCCTAGAGAGCGAGATTTTCCTTTTGTTGGGGTATAGCATAAGCTTTTTTGTGCTAGCAATAGGAGCCTTTAGTGTCTTTTGTATTTACCATACTAATTAATGGGTAGATGAGAGAATTATTTACCATTTCAATTAGATATATTCTCATCCTAATATAATGGTAAACATTGATATTAGTAATAATATTAAGAATGATAAAAATGATTAAGGTAAGTACATATAAATAGATTAATAATAAAAAAGTTCGAGTTTCATAAAAGAATATACCATCTTATTCGAATAAGTAATACCTAAATATTAATGATATATAAGGTAAATATGATAGACAAATATATTAATAAAATAATAATTAAATTAGGATCTAAAATTAAAAATAGGTACATTAACGAAGGGTACATATTAATGATATATTAGGTAAATATGATAGACAAATATATTAATAAAATAATGATTGAATTAAGATCGAAAATTAAAAATAATAGGTATATTAACCAGTAGATTTTTTAAATAAATAATATTTATTGTTGGTAATATTATATATCATATTTAGATTTATATTATTTACCATTTTATTTCCTCATCCCAATATAAGGGTAAAAATTGTTATTAATTTCATGATTTTTATGGAATTATATATTAAAATAAATAAATATGTTATTAAAATACTAATTAGGTTCCTTATTTAGAATTAATATGTGTTTTTTACCATTCTTAATAGTATTATGAAAATCAATATATTAAGATTAATAATCATAAATGGATAAATATAATAATTAAATAAATTTAGGGTCCCTCCCCCTGGGCCTGGTCAAACCTAGCTGTTAGGGACCGTTACCCTGTCAATTTAGCTGTTGGAATGGCCTGTTGTCCCTATTTATTGCATCACTTAGATTGGATCTTCAACTTGTCCTGATGATGAACCACACTGGTTGGTTCGAAACGCGTCGACAAATGATTTTTTATGTGATTTTGCCGAAATTATTTTCTAAATAGGACCAGGTTGTTATTGACTTTCTGGATCAAACTGTTCAATATCCGTAAGTGAAGAACCAAGTAAAATTCTTGTGGATGACATGGGTGAATACCATGGACTAGAACAAAAACAAGAGTGAGTTCCAGATAATGATTGGTAACCTAGTGGGATGGATGGACCACCATACAGATGTGAATCAGGTGTTGTGGTAAACATCGAAGAAGTAGCGACAATAGATGTTGTCACAGCTGTAACAGATGATACAGTCGGGATGTTGTTTTATCCATAGTCAAATGACCCAATAAATGTCCTAATGAATTAATATGAGTTTGAAAGTAAGCAGGATCAAAAGGAGCAGTTAACTGAGGACAAGAAGGATAAAGATAAAGCCCTGGTCCAAAACGAGTTGGAGTCTAGGTGAAGTTTCTTCTTCAGACTCCTCTTCAAAATCAATCAAACCGAGTGGAAGGATTTCAACGTCAGGTTCGTAATAAATTTCCGGTGTTTGAATCTACGGTAAAGGAGAAGTCTCAACAGTTACAGATGTCTAAGGATAAACCGGTCGATCATCTTCTGGTACGGAAACAACTTCTGATTTTTCAACTTCAGGATCCAAGTGTTCTGGTAAAAGAACAACGAGTTTAGGATGAATTTCTTGAACAACTTCTGGTTCAGAAGTAACTTCTAGTTGAACTATGATAGGTTCAGGATCAACTTCCGGTTGAACAGATTCAAGTTCAGAAGTAATTTCTTGTTGAATAACTTTGGGTTGAGGATCAACTTCTTGTTGGACAACTTCAGTTACAATTTCACTAAGTTCACTTTTAGTGTCCTCAGGTAATTGTAAGTGTTCCACTTCAATAACAGATAATCCAGTAATAGTAGGAGTAACTAGAATCGCAGTACGTACCAATATAGGTGACTCTCGTAAATCAGATGAAGGACCGAAAGTTTGTGATGTAATGGACTCAGTTAAATGAGACCACTTTTGTTGACTAGGTGTAGCTTCAGGCGGTAAAGGCAGTTTACTCACTGTCCTACACGAACGACGCGGTAAAGGTTGATTTTCCTCCACAATCGCTGATTGATTTTATTACAAAAAGAAATAAACAAAAAGAGGATAATCTAGGCAAAAGGATTACCAAGTAACTGTGAACTGCAATATACTGCCTCAGAGAAGCCAAGGACTTAACATACGTGCAGGTAATCTCCCCAAATGTTGTTTTTGATGTATCACAGTATACAAGCCGGTCGACTTGGTTACCTATGGATGGATAGCAACCTAATGTAGTCCTCCCAAATATACCTGAAAGTACATGGAGGCCCAATCTGTGTTAGCACTGTCTAATGCGAAACCACACAGTGAGAGCATTCCTTTATACTTTTCATACTATACCACAGCCCGATATACCCGAAAGTATGTGGACGAGCTATGATATACTTACGTATGTGAAATGAGGTATCACATTGGGAATGTATCGCATACCATTAGCGACAACTGCTATGTTTAATGACATCGAAACACATCTCTAGCCTACACCTCTAAATGTTATGCGTTAAGTTACAATGCTCCATTAGGTTAATTGAGATAAATTTTAGTTGATCTTGTTTAAAAGTTTGACTTTCAAGTTCACCGCGTGATGTTTTTGAAACTCCTATAATGCAACTAAGATGAGAAACATTCTTTTCATTTGATTCAAACAATGAAAACCATAACTAAAAGGGATAGAGCAATCAGAATCTTTAAACAAAGTGCATAGAGCACATCTAATGCAACTTTCCCTATACCATTCCTACAAGCACACACAAACTTCTAAATGCATTATGCATGTTTTTCTTTTCATTCCTTTAATGTTTAGATGAACATAAATAAACTAAATGCACAAACGATCAATCAATGCTTTTCACAAGAAACGAAGACTTTACGACATTTCCTTTTTCAAAGAAATGAAGACTTTACGATAATTCTTTTTCAAAAAAGTAAAGACTAATCAATATAAGCTAACCTTGACAATGAATTGATAATGATAAATAAATATCTTAAGAAACACTAAAAAATCAAGGTCAAAGTAGGGTTAGGAAAGGAAATGCAAATTGATTTCAAAGCCATAGAAAAGAATTGATCTTTAGCAAACAACATCAGAAGAAACTTTGGAAAAATCAAGGAAAAGATGGGTTTTTTGGCTTGACAAGGATCAACACAGCCCTGAGTGGGAGACAGTGCATTGGAGAGCACTGTCTCTAAGCCAAGGGTGCTCTACATCGCATTGTGTCAAGAACAACACTGCGCTGATGCCAGAGAGCACAATCAACAGACATTTAAGCACACTTTTTTGACCAAAAAAGCTTCAAAATGACTGAAAAGAGATCAATGAAGTCAAGTAAAATCTACTAGGATGTAATATGATAAGGTTAAACTACCAGGAACGATGGTCGTTCCCCAGTGTAGTCGCCAATTTGTCATATGGAATTTATACCTATGGATAAGTACATCTTCCCTAAGTGGGTAGTTACACTTAGAACAAAAGAAGTTAAGATGTTTAACCTTTTCCTACAATAGACAGATAAGATAAAGGAACCTACTTGTGATCCTTCACTTCCTTTGATCTCCTTTGAATTGCTCCCATCGCTCCTGCTCAAACTAAATTCGCTCAATTGGTACCTGTCAACATAAACAGAAGACGACAATAATCAAATAATATGATCTATCTTCTATAAACAAATGGAATCGACAACATTTGAACATACATTCATCATAGGTATAGACAAAAGTATTGGAAAAGGAACAAACAACTTTATTGATTGATAGAAGGAGAAGTTACACCCAATGTGGTTCAATCCTATGTCACTCATCCAGCTTAGCCCAAACCCTCATCACACCAATAGCACATCATTCCAACAACATAACATTACTTGACAATGATTTCAAGTCTCAAACCAATAGTATTTCTCTATAATATCCAAGTTCTAGCCTCCTGATCACTATGATCAGTGGTCAATTTATAGAGAAATGCAAGTGGTTTTGTCATAAATTGGGTATTGAATGGTTTTCCATAATTGGATAGTTAGTTTCCATGGAGAAAGGGATGAAAGAATAGAGGGTTGAATGATCCATAGCCCATCCAAAATCGAGCTCATAAGATGAGATAAGAGTTGGGCATCCTTCTAGAATGCTCTAGAATTAAGGAATATTCCCATAATGCTATGCCAATTTCGCTCATCCTCGCCCAATGCAAGATTAAGTGGGCCTAAGTGCTCTGTAACGTAGGTCTGAATGGGCCTACCTTCTTTGCAGAGTAGTTTCTCCTGACCAAGGGTTCGTTGGTGTCCCAAGGAGGCATTTCAGTAGGGTTTCAAGCTAGGGAACTTTCATGGATGAAAACTTTCAATATGATGACTTGTCTAGGGCATGTAGCAACTGAAATTAGGGTTTGATGAGCCCTATTTGTAATTATCTGATCATCGGGAGTGATGTGCCCAAATAGACCTGTAACAGGATCTATGATAGATGAAGAGTACACAACTAAGTTCCCGGAGCTATTGAGGTATGTACTATATCTTAAATATGAGAAGGCTAAAGTTCAATGGTTTGTCAGTGGTTTGCCATTAGCATTTAGAGATCGGATTGAGTATGGTGAGTCTCGGTCACTTAAGGAAGTTATTGGGAAATTGAAGCATTTCTATGTCAAAGCATAAGAATGAATCTTAGCAAGGATGGAAAGGGAAAGACAAAGGTAAATGTAAATGGCATCCGGAAAGAACAAGGCCTCAGAATGCAGAAGAGAAAGAAAATGTGGTAACAAAAAATAAGTTCAATACAACTAGACAAGCACATGGGTCACAACAGTAGCATAAAGGTCATGGTACTGGATAGTTGGAGTGTTGGACATGCAGTAAGGAACACCTTAAGAGAGATTGCCCATAGAATCAAGGTGGTGGGATTTAGATCTATAGTGCACAAGAGGCACATATTGTTGGGGATGTTGACGAGAGCATTCCTCATATCTATGCAACATTGGATAACAATCAAGCAAACCATCAGGAATCTATCATTGAGATGGACAGTAAGCTTTGTGATCAAGTTGTTTCTATTTTGATTGAGCCTAGATCTAATTATAGTTATGTTAGTCCTAACTTGGTGGATAAGTGTGGTTTGAATAAACAAGTGCATGCATAATCTTAGTTAGTGCAGGTTGCTACAGGTACAAAGAAGCAAGTTCATCATTGGGTAAGAGCTTGTGCATTTGATTTGCATGGTATGCTTACGGCAACACATTTAAATGTATTACTGTTGGGATCATACAATATGTTGTTGGGCATTGATTGGTTGTATCTTCATAAAAAAAGGTGGATTATTATGACAAAGCAATTGAGTGTGTGGATGATAATGGGCAACAAAGAGTCTTACAGGGAAAGAAGAAAGCCACATCAGTTAGGATGGTGACAGCTATGCAAGAAAAGCGCGGTCACAGAAAAGGGTGTGTGTTATTTGTAGTGCACATTTCTAGTGACAAAGGTAAGGAAGTTGAGGCTGCAGATGTTTTGAGAAGGTACCCAGTTCTACAGCAGTTTTAGGATGTGTTTCCCACATAGATTTCAGAGTTTCCACCTCACAGGGAAGTAGAATTTTATATTGAGTTAGTGCTAGGGGTAGCTCCAACATCAAAATCACCTAATAGGACGAGCACACTTGAGTTGGTAGAGTTGAAGTTGCAATTGAAGGAAATGTTGAACAAGGGATATATTAGGCCAAGTGTATCACCTTGGGGTGCACCGGTATTGTTTGTGAAAAAGAAGGATGGTACTCTCAGATTATGCATTGACTACAGGCAGTTGAACAAAGTGACCATCAAGAATAGGTATCCATTATCGAGGATTGATGACTTGTTTGATCAGCTGAAGGGAGCAACAGTGTTCTCGAAGATTGATTTTAGATCTGAATATCATCAGGTACGCATTAAAGAGGAGGGAATTTACAAGCCATCTTTCTGGACAAGGTATGGGCATTATGAGTGTGTTGTAGTTCCATTCGGTTTGACTAATGATCCAACTACATTTATGTGCTTGATGAATAATGTGTTTCATCCCTATTGGGACAAGTTTATTATTGTGTTCATTAATGACATATTGGTATATTATAAAAATGAGGAAGAGCATGTCGAGCACTTGGCAGCAGTGTTGAGATTGTTGTGAGAGCATCAGTTGTATGCTAAGCTCAGCAAGTGCAGTTTCTTTTAGACTGAGGTACATTACTTGGGACATGTCTGCAAGGAGGGCATAGCAGTAGACCCAGAGAAGATAAGAGCTATCATTGAGTGGGCAGCTCCTAGGAATGTGGATGAGGTGAGATCTTTCATGGGGTTGGCAGACTATTATAGGAGGTTCATCGGGAACTTCTCACAAATTTCTTATTTTATTACATCATTGCAGAGGAAAGGTAAGGATTTTGAATGGACATAGGAGTGTGAGGCTAGTTTTGAGTAGCTCAAGCAGTTGTTGACACATGCACTAATGTTAAAGATTTTAGATCCGGACAAAGAATTTGTAGTATGTATAGATGCTTGCAAGAGAGGACTTGGTGGATTCCTTATGTAAGAAGGATAGGTAGTGTGGTATGAATCACAAAAATTGATTGAGTAGGAGAAAAACTATCTGAAGCATGATATTGAGCTAGCGGCGATCATACATGCATTAAAGATGTGGAGGCATTATCTTCTTGACAGGAGGTTTTTATTGATGAGTGATCACATTGGGTTGAGATACTTGTTTGATCAATCGAAACTGAATGTCAGGCATGCTAGATGGTTGGACACAATCAGTGAGTTTGACTTCAAGATCAGGTACATCAAAGGAAACGCGAACAAGGTCACAGATGCTCTTAGCAGGCAGATGCAAGTAAATCATATAACATCTATGAGTTCCTATGCGACAGATCTACAGGATAGGATCTTGCAGGTAGGTCAAAAGGATGTTAGGTATATGGAGATTGTGCATAGGTTGTAGCAGAGTATAGGTACAAGCACATGTATTAGTACAGGGATAGGTACAGGTAGTGGTACAGGTCCAAGTAGTGGTACAGGGACAGGTGCAGATGCATAGGATGTGGACTATTGTCTTACAACGGATGGATTTGTTAGGTTTAGAGACGAGATATATGTGCCAAACAACAGTGAGCTCAAGAAGGAGATATTTAGGGAGTTTCATGCAAAACCATATTCAGGTCAACTAGGCTATCGAAAGATGTTGGTAATAGTGAAGAAATTATATTATTGGTCAAATCTTAAGAAGGATGTAGCAAAGTTTGTTGCTAGATTCTTTGATTATCAGTAGGTTAAGGCAGAGTGTAAGCATCAAGGTGCACTTCTACAACCGATTGTGATTCCCAAGTGGAAATGGTAGGTCATTTACATGGAATTTATCACATGTTTGCTGAGGACAGTGAGACAACATGATTCCATCATGGTAGTGGTGGATTGGTTGACAAAGGTAGTGTACTTCATTCCAGTGAAGTCTACATTCTCAACTAGCGATGTAGCATAGGTATTCATCAGGGACATGGTCAGATTGCATGGAGTTCCAAAGAATATTGTGTCATATAGGGATGCAAAGTTCACTTCTAATTTTTGGGAGGAGTTATTTGTAGGTTTGGGCATAGAGTTGGCCTTCAATACAACCTATCATCCACAGACAGATGGACAGACTGAGAGGGCCAACAGGATATTGGAGGACATGTTGAGGATGTACGTGATACATCATCAATGAAAGTGGGAAGAGTATTTTCCACTAGTAGAGTTTTCTTACAACAATGGGTACTGTGAATCACTGAGGATGAGTCCCTTTGAGGCATTGTATGGGTGGAGTTGTAATACTCCCATCAGCTGGAGTGATCCAATTAATGGAGTGTTGATTGGACCAAGCATGTTGGAAGACATGGAGTGGGAAATATAGGTGTTCAAGAAGAATTTGAAAACATCACAAGATAGGTAGAAGAGCTATGAAGATCAGAATAAGTTGTTCAAGGAGTTCCAGGTTGGGGAATAGGTGTACTTGCGCATCAAACCAAAGAAGATCTCCTTGTGTATTGGATAATGTACCAAGTTGGCACCCCAGTTTTGTGGACCTTTCAAGATTATTGAGAGCATTGGGCTGGTAGCCTATTGACTTAAACTGCCTCTCACAGTGAAATTCCATAATGTTTTCCATGTGTCATTTCTTAAGAAGTATGTTAAAGATGTTGATCATGTGATTGACTGGTCTTATTGCAGGTGGATCCAGATGGAGAATTCCAGTTGAAGCCTCAGTGTATATTGCAAAAAAAGGTGCTCATGCTCCGGAACCGAGCAATCAAGAAGGTTAAAGTGTAGTGGAAGCACTTTGGGCCCGATGAAGTTATAAGGGAGATGGCGAATCAGATGCGGGTTATGTATCCTTCATTGTTTGCTGGTTGAGGCAAAGCAGTTTTGGTATGATGTTTGGTATATGTTTTAGTACATGTTTTGGAAGATGTTTTGATATATGCACATATGTATAAGGATGTAAATATTGCCATGAGATATGCTATAAAGCTCCAATAAGCAATATGGGTGCCATCTCATTATAGTTGTCATGTTGTTATGTTATCATGTTGGTTTGTTTTTCAGCAGGGTGACCATTGTAAATATTGCATCGAGCTATGTTATAGAGCTCCATGGGAAGTGTGTTTTATTTTCAGTGCTTTTGCTTAGGTATAGGTGTGGTTGAACACCGAGGACAGTGTTCCCCAAGGGGAAGGGTTCTTTGATAGCCCTCGTGAAAATTCCAAGTAATAAAAGTTAATAAAGGCAAAATAGTAACCACGATTGATGGGACACTTATTCCAAGCTGAATGTTAGGCAAGGCATCCTAGTGTGGGTGTTCATTTGGTTTATTATGGCTAATGAAATTGACAAAGGAAATGGAAAAGGCTTTGGAAATGCAAAATGGCATTTTGGCACATTTATTTATGAAAATAATGGAAATTAGGAGAAAAGGAAGGTGAAAGGTCACAGGTTGCACATGAGGAGGAAAATGAAGGAAAATAATGGAAAATGAAGAAGATGGAGGCCTAATTGATAAAAAGGCTTCTGAGGATCGGCTTGTAACCTTTTGTCAGTTCAATTTTGGAGCTCTCTCATTATTCTCTCTCCCTCTCTCTCTCTCTCTCTCTCTCTCTCACACACACACACACACACATTCTTGGACACTTAGAGTTATCTCGGAGCACTTTGGCATTGGATCAAGAAGGAAAAGAAGACAAGAGGAGGGAAGGAGCAAGCAAGGAAGAGTAGGATCAAACAACTACAATAGGATTCTCTGCAGGTATCGATTTGCATATATGTTTTCCTTAATATTTTTGGCATGCATGGTATTGCATGTGGTTCTTTTGTTGTTATGGCATGGGTTTTCCTAGCTGTGACAGTGTTTTCAGGCTAGCCTTTCCATTTCTGGATAGCCATGGTGTGATGGGGTTCTCATTCTTTGGATGAGCTGGATTACCGGATGGATTTGAAGCTGCGTGAGGTGGATCTTTGAATGATAGAACACATGGCCTAGTAACCCCTGAACCAGACTGTGGGTTGCGATAAAGCCGGATTTTGTGTTGCCTTGATGGGCCTAGGAATCCTCGACCAGTGAATGGCGGGATATACGATAAAGCTTAGAGGTGGTTGCCCTTGATTAGGCCTAGGAATCCTTGTTGGTGAATGGCGGGATATAAGGTAAAGCCTAAAGGGTGGTGTCTCGATTTAGGGCCTAGTGATCCTTATATCGAACTGTGGATTTCAGTAAAGCCTAAGAGACTAGGAGACAGGAAAATTCCTCACGATGTAGGTGGAGAAATCTAGTGGCATCCATGCTTGTTTTGGCCTAGTGATCTTGTGGAGATCATGGTAAATCCTGCTATTACATGTTTATTGTGTTGGCCTAGTGATCTGGGATGGATTACAGTAAATTTTGGTTTCTATTGATGAGGGTGAGGTGGTTTAGCCTCGAGATGCCCTGGTTGGTTCTTTTGGTTTGAGTCCCACATTCATGCTTGTTGGATCAGGTGCACAGCTAAATTAATTAAACACACAGCAGAATAAATCAACAAGCACATAAGGCACAATTTTAACGTGGTTCACCCAACCAATCTGGGCTACATCCACCAAACATAGGCATCAGAAATTTTATTATTCAAATTGGAGATTACATTAATAAATCCTCACACTCTCTTAGCAAACATCCGAATGGTTGCCTGTTATATAGCCTAGAGAATCCAACAGCTTCATAACTCCCTCACATCAAATATAGGAGGCATTAACTCCCTCCCAACAACCTGGAGCTAATCTAGGAACTGAATCCCTATTGTTGTCATCCTTCAGATATTTTTGCCTATTTGACTAAAACAGAAAATCTCAACAATGCTTGGAATATGGCACGAGGGTGAAGGTTGAAGAGAGATTTGGCTCAGCGATTCTATGGCCAGGTGGAACATGGTAGTCCCATCCCGGGTTGGATTTTGCATTCATTAATAAGAGGTTCTCTCCTTGATATCTTATGTATAAATGTATTGGTTTATATGTGGATTTTATGGTTGATGTATGCTTTATATTTCTGCTGTTATTATGTTGGTTATAAGCATGTACTATGACAATGATGATGTATGGTTTTTCTCATGTTTTGATTTGTAAATGAATGAATAGTGTATCTATGACCTAATAGATGATAATGCAGCTAATGATATAAGGGAACAATGCTTCTTAGCAATTCTCATATAACTATGAGACCCTTATGCTCAGATATGTTGTTTATACCTAAGATTACATATTTGTGACATGTTTGACGCAATTACTATCATGGTTAGTAGGGGTCTAGTTAAAGGATTTTTCAAGTAATTGCATTTGTATCATCATCCCCTTATTATCTTTCTATTCTGAAGGTTTCATTTAATTTTGGGCAGTGACCTGGACTCTCGACCTGAAAGAGTGGCTCAAATCTTGGGGACACCAGCACAACACTGAGCAATATAGTTCGTAGACGTTGGCATACAATGTTGTTGTAGCATTCAGATCCTTCTAGAAGCATGCATGCCCATATCATGGGAACATCTGGGGGTTAATTGGTCTAAAAACTCAATTGGACCCAGGGGTTGATTACCTAAGAGGTTGGGATGGTTCTTGGGAGCCTTGTTGCTTATGTGGAAGGTCTGTATGTTGTGTTTTCATCGATTCCACTTCCTTAAGGTTGCATAGGAGGTTGAATCCCATCATATTAGCCTCTCATCACATGTTTACCCGGGTTGGCAGGTTACTTGGTTAGATGTGGGAGGAGGGTGTTACAGATTCCTCTTGACCCGTATTTTAATTGTTGTCATCTCGCGATCAAAATGTCGTGCACAAAGATAAACAATTTCCACGAAGTTGAAAACTTTAGGAACACATGCAATGTTTTCCAATCCACTGATCCAAATTTTGTTATTTTGTTTTCGCTCAGTCAGTAAATATACATGCTACTAGTATGCATTCGACCAATGAAATTTATTATCCTAGCGAACGAGCGAGTTAAAAATGTCACCACAATTCACTTCCTTCTTTTATTTGGTAGCCATTTTTATTTGTACTTAGGAATATGTGAGAGATTATCGACGTTCTTAGTGCCTCTTAGTTGTGAATTCCTCATTCTTCGATATAATCACTAGTTGTTAACCATTCGCGTGTGAATTTCATTGGGCATGTCAAGCCAATAAATAAAAATTTAATGCATTAAGTTCATCATTTATGGGAGATGGTGGAAATAAAAATTGAAGTTGTAAAACCATCATGTTTGTTTAACTTGAAGACTAATCCACCTTTAATATTCTTGATATTAATACCATGAGAAACGGGAAGTTAATGAACTGAGATGATTATCCTGCTACAAAATCTTTATGACCGTGACAGGGTGTAGAAGTAATTAACGTTGCAGAGTGGGAAGTGTGCAAGAGTAGAATGTGTGGGGAGAGAAATGTGTAGGATGTGAGATGTGTAGAGGAAGGAGTTGTGTAGAGCAATAAGTTTGTCGAGCAGAGGGTTATGTGGGAGGGCAGATATATGCAGGGAGAAGGGATGTGCGGAGGTGGGAATGTACAGAGAGAGAGAGATAAGAACTTTCTGCCACGCACATTAAATTTGACTAAGTATAAATACTCAAGAGGGTGCAACCTTGGGGGTCAATAATGGTTTAAGCAAGATCCCATAGATTGCAAAGGGGTCTTAAGCAACAACCAATGGCACCGTGCAATTATACTCTTATGTTAATCACAAGTTTTGCTAACGTTTTATAAAGTTGTAGAAATTTTAAATATTTTTCTATAAATATTTCACATATAGGCACAATCCTTTTTTCATACGTGTTAACATCTCACTAGATGTAGGGGTAGAATTAGAATAGTTTTATAATTGTGTTGTAATGAGCTACTCAACACTCCTCCATATATAAATTCATTACCAATTTTGGTAGTCTTTTATAATATAATATCCCATAGATATAATTAAAATAAAAAAATAAGCCTTTTCAGTAACTAGTTAAACAATTTGTATGTGTATCACACAAGAAATATATTTTGTATAATGATTATATCCTATTGAAGGAGGAAGACTTGGATTTTTTTCTTTGAAAATTGAAAAGAAGATTCCTTATCATATCATCTTTGGGTGCGATGTATTGCACTGAAATATTTTGTGCGATACGTTGTACAAGGGAAAAAATTATCACTACGATACACCTTATCTATAAGGCCTAACATTATAATTCCATTCGTAGCAACATAATTCTATGTAAAATCTTATGTAAAATGTATCATCATAATTTATAGCAACATATTCCTTTTATTTGAATTTATAGTTAAACATACCAATTTGAATGTATGTACATACTTGGTTTTCCTGTTTGATGACGATCCCTGGAAGACGTTACTCCGTAGGTGAATATGAGTCTTGTGCTTTTGCTACCAAACTGACCAATTCCTCCCTACCTATCTTGGTTCAACCTCTCTGCTCGTAGACCTAAAATACTTTGAGGTTGAAGTATTTCAACCCCCATGCCTAAACTCCAAGAACAATGCCCAAGTCTCGTAGGTCTATAGTAAAATCCTGAACCCCAAGCCTCATCTCTCAAATTATTCCTAGTGACAGAGTCTCTCCCCCGTAATTTCTCAATTTTCTCCTCCAAAAGTGAACCACCTTCTTCACCCCTTTGATTTTGTTATAAAGGGAAGATTTATTTCCTCTCTCTCTCTCTCTCTCTCTCTATCTATCTATCTATCTATCTATCTATCTATATATATATATATATATATATATTCAAGTTAGTCATGTCTTTTCTTTTCAATGTGTATAATAAGTGGACTCTTAAATGTTACTTGAGTTGGTCACTCAAGTCAAATCTTGATCTCCAAGCCTCATCCCTCAAGTTCTTCTGAGTGACAGAGTCTCTCCCCCATAATTTCTGAATTTTCTCCTCCAAAAGTGATCCACTTTCTTCACCCCTTAGATTTTGTTATAAAGGGAAGGTTTATTCCCTTCAAAGAACTTTCTCTCTCTTTAAAATAAAGACATGACTAACTCGAATATGTGTGTGTGTGTGTGTGTGAATTAGTCATGTCTTTTCTTTTCAATATGTATATTAAGTGGACTCTTAATTGTTATTTGAGTCAGTTAATTGTCTTTTGAAATATATATATATATATATATCAAATGGATTTTAATTGTTGCTTGAAATGGTCACTCAAGTCTTGTCCCTAAATTTATAAATGAACATTTAATCTTGTCTAATTGTAATACTAGTTTATTATTTTAATTAAATTTAATTAATGAATTTTAACTTAATATATTTATTATATTCTTGATAATTGGGTATTTAATTAATACTTTTAATAAATAATTCATTTATCTTACACTTAGACATTCAGTATAATCAATTAGTACGTATATTAGTGCAATGCATGTGATGCATGCATATGTAGCTATCATACATATGCCTCATGTGCATGTTAATAATCATATTTTGCCTGTACTTTGAAATAGGTTATTACATTATCACAACTTTAAAAAATCATAAAAGGCGATGCAGTCACATTGAAAGATTTTATGGTGTGATACATCATAGAAGAATTTTTTTCTTTCATACGACAAATACTTTTGACACTAAAATTTTTGAAATAAATTTACAGATTTAAAAAATAAAATAAAAATAAATATTAATTAGATAAATTATCATCAATGATCTTTTCACGGCACATCTTTCTACTTTTCCATCTGAACATGAGTTCTGTATATAGTAAATTAAAATCAAAATGAAAAACCAAAAAAAACACCTTGAAAGTTTAAAGATAAGCTTGTATAGAATAAGGAAAGGTTGGGGAGCATATACGTGCATGAAGATGTTACATCATATTATCCTATGTTTTATGTGTGGTCACCACCTTTGTCATCTCAAGGGACAAGTGAAACCAGACCACAGACAGTGGAGGTGTCTTACCAATATTGTGTCAATCAAAATGATAAAAAAAAATGAAGCTTTTGTTTGAGTTGGCATATGCCTACACATTTGTCTAGCTACATAGTTAAAATTGTTACATACAATTTCCCAGGTGGACCTGGCCATCCATAGTTGTAGCATATACATGAAAATAAATGAAAGTTCCTTAATAAAAAACACAAAATAGAAGACCTATGCATGTATCATTCAACTGGAGACATTATTGGGCCTAAATCTTGTGCTCTTGGACATGTTGGAGATTGACTCCCGCACTAGTTATGTCCCTCAATATGGACCAAACATGCATCTAGGCTGACCAAACAAGAGCGTTGGTGGTATTGAAATTGTCGGATTTGATTAAGGTGGGCTTTAATCTCATTGCAGTCCTCATGTTTCTCTTTGATGACTTAGCCTAGCAAAGTTTTCATTTTCTAGTGAAGGGTGATAGAGTTAAAATATTAGCTCCTTTGTCCCTTGGTGTGACTAGGGTCAGGGATCTATCCAGTGACTTCAACTTGCATTTCAGAATCTGAATATGCCTGATGATTAGTCATGGTCAGGTTTCCGATTATTGAATTTCTTCTTGAATTTCAGACAAAGTGACAGAGTGTTATATTTTAGTAGTGGATTGAGTTTGAGACTACGATTTGGTTCTACTCAAGGAGTTAGGACTCCCAGATCCATGCCTTGATCCCATTCACTGCCTTGGTATGACGCCCAAAGAAAGACACAACATAGTAATGGTAAAATCCATAAAGTGGTGAGATACAATGGACGAGTAAAAGGTTAACTAGAATAGGGAAAAATGTAGTGAGGAGAGCACAACCTAAACTAACTAGAGGGATTGACTGTGAAACAACTCGATAGAGGAAATCATTGGGAGAGAGCTCTGGGAATGAAAGGGACATAGAGGGACCAAAACAACGTGAACTATACTAGGTAAATCTTCCTCAACGAAACCACCTTGCATACAAGACTCTAAATTCTAATACTTATAAGCAACAAGACTATACCAGTTGAAGGTGGTTGCTAGAATAGTGTTTACCAAATTGTGGCGGCATGCTTGCTCTAGCCATTGTTTTTTTAGCTTTTGTTGCCAACCACACCACATGATAACTCTCCTTCCTAGTGCATTCTCCCCCGAGTTCGTAACAAAGGTTTGAGTTATCCTTGTTACAATGGAATGAGGGCTATGGGGGTATAGGCCATGAGGGCTTGGGCCTTTTGTCATAGTATTTCTAGAAGACCAGACTTTGCAGGGAAAAACCCCACCTACATCCTGGACCAAAAATGGAGATGGTAGAAAAGGGCAGGTTGACGACAAGCTGGACAGGAAACGTCGAGGGTGCAGAGGTTCCCATATTTATTCGCTGTGAGGTCGAGACTTGTAACATGTGTGATAACATGGAGGGAAATGGTCATGCCAACCCCCTCTTTAATGTCATGAGAGGCGATGCAATTTTTTTTTTTGCAACAAAAGTGATTAATTTTGCATTAAATCCGCGTCCAGTTATGAAAAATACCTGGGTGATTTACATTTCAAGTGAGTCCATCGACATCTTAATTGTCATATGTAATCTATCTACCCATGCCTAGATAATAGCAAAATCTACAACATCTGAGAGTACTCTTATTTTTCTAGCAATATAGACACGACAAAATTGAGAGAAACCAATCACAACATAATCAGCTTAGTATGAAGGATCAACTGGGTGATTCATATCTATATCCTTGTGTGTATCCTCTAAAGGGTTGTATGACTTGACATTTTATAGTTGGAGATTCATACTTATCCTTTGAAGGGCCTCCACTTCATCCTCTAAATGAGAAATTCTTTGCCTTTGAGCTTCAACAATGTCCAAAGTGTTGCATTCTGAGATTCTTTGTTGATGGAGCATCACCTGTAGGTTGTAGATTTTTGCCTTCAATTATGCATGTTCCTTTCTGCATTGCTCATAGATATTTGAGGTCAAGGTGTCAGTTTTAGGAGAGCTCCCCTCCATGTTGACGTTCTTGTAGTCTCATCTCGCCTCACGACCAAAGCGTTGTTGTCTGCATCCCCAGAGGCCTAATGCCATTTTGGAAGGAGCACACTAGAAAAAAGGATAGTAAACTAGAAAGAAAATATAGATTGCTCTATCTTTTTTAATATTGATGTTTGACACTCCAGTAAAATTCATATTGTCCCTAATTCACCCAATGGAATAGAGAAGGAGAGTTAACGTAGTTACCATTGAGTTTACCCCTAAGCCAAGCATACCACGAGAAGGAGTGTTGCAAACAAATCGATGGGTATCTCTGCAATCTGACCTACGCCACCCAAAGTTCTCCAAAGTTCTTGGCCTAACTAACTAGCACCAAATCCCTTGTTTCTTGAGTCTAGGCTCTTTCTGCATGGCAAGGATGAATATTGATATGCTACCCCTTACCAGTCTATTCGTTTCATCTCTCATATTTCTCATGTGAGGTTGTATTATTATTTTAAATTTACTAGGATTTCAAGGAAGTACACTCATCATCCTACTGCATGAGAAGACTCCTTCTATGTTTGACATGATTGCCAAATGAATTAGCAATCTAATCTTCACGAGAGCTAGTAAATGTGGCACATTGGTTAAGGGACTTTGTAGAGGAATCATTTGATTTCACCTAAGATAAACCTTGATTTGAGTGGGAGCCATTAAATTCAACACACTTGCATGTATACTTCGCCATTGGTACGCCACGTCGAGCTGGAATTTTTCCTCTAACACAATCATGAGAGGAGATTCCACAAATTTAAAATGAATGGATTTGGTACGAGAATTAAAAGATGAGAGGGAGAGGTACATATTAGGGATGGAGCACGAATGATTTAGAAATGATAGGGAATAAATATACTTGGGCACCACTCTAGGATAGATACAAAAATAAGAAGAGGGGATGCGGGTATTGTTCATGGTCATCATCAAGGGATAGTGGCATATACAACAACATTGTTTATTTCAGGTTTACCTTCATCCAATAGGAAGCCTTATTGGTGAATAGATCAACGTTGGCGTTGAGGTTCCTACGTACATGAAAGGAAGGGGAACTAGTAAAAGAATGGAGAATACCCGAAGCATCAAGCTTAGGACATTATCCTTAGGAGAAGTGTTTGTTCTTAAGTGACAGATAATATGGAAGTAGTCCCCCAAGATGAAGATGTCTTTAACTCCATGTTTTTGGGCTAGTAGTAGTCCCAAATAGAGTACATACACCTCCTTATTATTGAATTTCCTGTCAAGCCCCAAAGCGTAATTTTCGACAACATTCCTTCAACATTGTAAAGAATCACTCCCCCTCCCTCCACCCCTGTTCATTTTGAGGCTCCATCAAATTAGAGAATCTAGGATTAAGCATTTTGTTTCCATTCTGCAAAGTTTTGAAGAGGTAGAGGGAGACAATAAGGGTGAGGCTTGGACTGAATTCAAGACAATGAACTTGGTTGTGGCAAGGACCACGGGATAAGCCACTGGTGTTTAAAGGGATCAAGAGAAGGGTATAAATAAGGGGGATTATACTCAAAGCAAAAGGAAAAGTCTTTAATAGCAACATTCCACATAGGAATGGAGGTGGAATTGAAGATAATGTTGTTCCTGGATAACCATATTTTCCAACATACATATTTAGGGATGAAAATCCAAGATGACTTGAGGGAGGGTTTGGTTTGAAGGGAGCCCATGTAGTGCTTTTGCCAAGAAGAAAAAAAGGATTGAATTTCATTTGGCCAATGAGTCCTGCAAAAGAGAGGTACCAGGGTTGTGCACCAAACTGCAAGAGAAAATGGGCAAGAGAGAAAAAGGTGTGATATTGATTCTTCAGACTTCTCACAGAGAGGGCATCTTGAAGGGCCAACTATGCCACAATTTCTAAGGTTTTCAGCCATTAGATTTTTTTTTTTAGCAACAACCAACAAAAAATGTTTACCTTGGGAATGATGTTGGATTTCCATAGTTTGCTCCAGACATAGGATTTCATCAGAACCTGGGATTGAAAGAGTAGTAAGTTGTACCATTCTTTGACTGTATAAGAGGAGTTCTTCCAACCCCATTTGTCTATTGTGTACTTTCTAAGAGGGACACACCCATTCAATTTACTATGTGGAGAGTCTAAGGTCGATCTTAAGTGATTGTTAATACCTTCGAACTTCCAGCCAACCCAAAGGCCGTGCTCGTCCCAACTTGATATATGTTCTAAGGTGTTAATTCCAACTTGAGATAAAGGCTCCTTCAGAGCATGGATGGAAGAATCCAAGCGCAAGGGCTGGTGTCCCAAAATCAAATATGTCCAAAGATTAATAGTGTGACCATTTATTGGTGTTGGGGAAATTATATGTGTAATAATTCCAACATTAAATTATCAATCTGAGACTCATAAGCTTCGAGGCATAAGCGCAGGTAACACAAGATCAGAGCATCTAACCTAAATTAATATAAAATTCCTATTTTTGAATTAAGTACAGAATGCAAATAAACAATTTTAATCTCAATCTAAATCAATCAAACTTAATTTCAATGCAAGTAAAATTTAACTACAATGAAATTACACTGACATGTTAACTATGAAATGCTCAGAACCTAATTACATAATTAAAATTATGCTTAATGAAATCATAATTCATTTAACACACTTAGATGCTAATCAAAAACAAAGAATCCTATTCTAAAAGCATGCACACTAAATCTAAATCTCGGGTCTCACAAATCTACTACTTTACTTAATCATCAAAAGACTAAATTATTGTAATGACCATTTCAAGGCTAAATTACTTCAATTGCAATGCTAATTCAAACCTAGACTACTCCTAATTGAAATCGAAATACTTTAACTACAAGATTCATATTGCATCTAATGGAAAACAAAATCATTCAAATCGAAATCACAATGTTGAACTATAAGATTCAGATTGCACCCACGAAAACATTCGTTAATGAAAATCACTGCAAATCTAAGCCCTATGATTTGAATGAACTATAGAACTTGCTTCTAGGTGGTGGTGGGCCCTTGCCACTCCTGGAGCAAGTTATATTAACTCAATGGAAATAAAATTTAAAACACAGTCATAATACTTCAAAGAATTTAGAGATGAAGCAAAATTCAATTAAGATTCAATTATTATTACAAAAGAGCTTCAATCCATCCTTTATTCATTCCCTTCTTCTCTTCCTTTTACAACTTCAAAATCTTACAATACAAACCATGGCTGAGCCATTTATAAGATTTACAAGGCAAATTAGTCATTTTCCTCAATTATGGAAAATTGAAGAGTTTTAACAAACTATCCCCAAAGTTATTAGCATATCTTCCTAACCATGGAGAATTTTGGAAAGTTGTTTGGAGGGAACCTAACTTGTCATATTTCCGACAAAAACCTCTCTTGGATTTGTCTCATTCAAATCCATCTCCTCTTAAATCATGCCCAAAGTTGGTTGTCTCGCTCTTTTTGCAAGATTCTATAACTCTGGAAAAACAGTCATTTTTTATAAAACTGCGTCCAAGGCCTCCTTATAACAAATTCGAATTTGGAGAATTTTTTTGGATATAGATAATTGGTTATATGGTTAACAAATGCATTTTCTCATATTTTCCAGATTCACCTCCAGCTGCACGGAAATCGAGGTCAAACTTGGCAGTTTGGAAACTGTGCACATTTTGGGCAGATTTGTTAATTAGCTCCTAGGGACCCAGATGTGCAACCTGGTTGTAATCCAACACATGGAAAGGTATTAAAACATTATTTTGGACAATAACCTCCCTCAGTTTTCCCCGAAAGCGTGCCGAAATGTCAAAACCCCAAATTTTATATTCCCGTACTACTTGCACCAACTAGTTCAACTGACTGGTGAAGAATTTCGGCGATGGAACCCTGTGACAAATGATAATTAGAAAAACCATCATTAGTAAATCATGGAAAAATAATCTTTAATCATAGAAGTGTTAAGAAAACTAATGATAACCAACCATAGAGTGTAAGATATGTATTTGGCGGCAAGTTATGGAATTATGGTACGAAATGGGTTAAAAGTAAATGAATATAGGTTATGAACGGTGGTATTGAAGAGGGAGTCCATACAGGTTGCTTGATTTTTTAATTTGAATTTGAGGAAAACCTGTGAGCAGTTTTGAAACCAACGTTTCGGACTAACTTGGTGAGTCCATCATCAGGGCAATGAGATAGTATTTGAGAAGATAGAATGAATTTCAGAACCTTATTAATAGTTGAAAA
>APFE030610920.1:8538-30845 GCA_000404065.3 Pinus taeda | reverse complement strand
TAGCCCAAGATTTTTGGGTGAACTCCTTGATTATTTGTTGTGTTATGCATGTATCTGTTATGTTTTTCTAACTACTTCATTGTCTATATTATTCACAATCTTTTCGATCCGTTGCACTAAGTAATATAGGCAAATCCTGCACATGAGTTTATAATACCTTAATATTAATCTAAGATCTCATTTTTAGATCAAGTGGTATTAGAGCTTTTGTTTTTTGGTTTTGTTAAGGTTAGACAAGCTTGTGTTGGATTTGAATTCTAACTAGGTCAAAGCTCAAACTAGGAGAATGCAAACTTGTTGAGGCTAATCCAGAGATTGGAAGAGTCTATCCTTGGAGGAGAATGGCAAAAGAAATTCCATTGGAATCAGAATCTCAGTTCATGGACAGTTTTAGGGCCATGCAAGCCATGGTGGATGAAATGTATCAATAATTTAAGAAGGGTTGAGGTGAAAGCACTTCAACACCCTAACAAGGCAAAGGAGCAGAGGAACCTCTTCTAGTTGCACATCCAGAAGGCAAAGGGAAAGGGGAAGAGCCTCCTCCATCATCTCCTCCAGCATCACCTCCATCTAGCTCTGAAAAGAAAAAGAAGAAAACTTCTTTGATTAAATTAGATGTAAAGTTTGATTTGCCAATTTATGATGGAGAATTAAATGAAAAAAAGCTAGATAACTAGATTAGACAGATTGATGTATATTGCAGGGTGCAGAACATTGATTCAGAAAGGAGAAAGATTCAGCTGGCTAGCCTTCACCTTGGAGGAACTGCACTAGTGTGGTGGGAAGGCAAGACACAAGTTTATCTAAAGAGACATGGTAAAATTCTTTCTACCTGGAATGAATTTGTTTTTGCCATTAAAAAACAGTTCTATCCTCTAGCTTATATGCAACAAGTAATGATGAGTTGGCAAACTCTTTTCCAATTAAAGGGAAAAAGTGTACAAAGTTATACGCAGGAATTTAGAAAAAGAGCTTTAACTCTAGGCATATCTCTAGACTCACCTGAAACTTTGTTGAAGTGTATAGGTGGTCTGCATAGCTATTTGAAGCACACCATTCTCATGTTTAATCCCACTAGCCTATATGATGTATCAGTTCAAGAAACACATCTAGAGGCTAGAGGCAAGAATGTGAACCCAAAGATTGGGGGATTATCAAAGCCCTCTGCAAGCAAGAACAAGGAAAAGAAGAATTTGAAATGGAAAGAGAGGAAGACAAACAATGTACAGAAGGACAAACCTTCATGCACTCATTACAAGAAGGATGGACACGATGATGAGCACTACTGGTCTTTGCATCCGTAGCTGAAACCTAAGAATTTTGGTGGTAAGAAGAAGAAGATTGTTGATGCAATTCAGAAAGACTTGGGGTCAGACTCAAGTGATGAAACAACAGTCACAGCCACAGGTATAAAAGGTAAAAATTCTGAAGCATCTACAAGTAATTCTACACAACCTATTGATAATGAAGATAATGAGAGGAAAAGACATGATCTTTTTCATATTAGAGTTATTTCCAAGCACGAAAAGATTGATACTTTATTTGATAGTGGTTCACAAGTAAACTTGATTTCTGAAACAATTGTAAAGAAGTTGGGCTTACTAACAACACCTCACAAGAAGCCATATCCATTAGGTTGGGTATGTGATAAAGCAAAGCTACAAGTGACTAGACAATGTAAACTTAGGTTTGGTATTGGATCAACATTCATAGATGAGGTTGAGTTAGATATAGTTCCCTTGGATATATGTGGTGTTGTTTTAGGAAGCCCTTACTTTTATGATAGAAAAGCCATTTTTTATAGAGCTGAAAATAAGTTTCAACTCACTAAAGATGGAATAGAATATATTGTAAGAGCTCGTAAACTCAAAAATAACTATTCTCTCATAAACTCGGGGCAGATGAAAAGAATTCTAAATTCATGCAAGTAATTTTTACTAATGGTTGTAAAGGAAAAGAACCCTGATAAAACCAATGTATTTGAAGGCTGTGATGTTAAATAGAAAGCTTATTTAGTTAAATTTGTTTCAAAATATGATATCCTATTTCAAGAACCTAAAGGTCTGCCACCCAAAAGGGAAATAGTACATGATATTCATTTGCAGCAAGATGCTCCATTACCTAACATCAGAATGTACAGGTTATCCACTTTAGAGGATGCAGAGATCAAGAAGCATGTATAGGAGATGCTCAATAAAGGGTTCATAATACCAAGCACATCACCATGTGGATCTCCAATCGTACTGGTGAAAAAGAAAGATGGTTTGTGGGGGATGTGCATTGATTATAGAGAACTGAATAAAATAACGATCAAGAATCTTTATCCTCTTCCTCGCATTATGTTGGGTCTTGAAAATGTCATTCATTTCCATTACACTTTCACTATTATTTCCATTATATCACCTCCATTTCACTACTATGTCACCACATTCTTCCCACTTTCATTATCATTGGGCCACATTTATGTTTTTCCAAACTTTATTAATTCTAAGCCTCTTAAGTGAATTTGTGGTTAAAAATTAGAAAATAATGTGCATATGCTTGTACCTAACAAGTGGGTTGAGATTGTTGACATGAGTAGGTTGAAAGGAGGCTTCTAGAAGACCCTTATGTGGCACTCTAAGGCCAAATTCGAATTGGAGTGGAGAGAATCATGGGATCATGAGGATATGTGTCACATCTCCTAATTGTATTGAAACTCTAAGAAGACATGTGTCTTATCAGTTCCTATTTTGATTAGGACTCTAGAGGAAGAGGGAGACATTCATGGACTCTCATTAATGAGATGGCTTCTCATTTTTTTGTATAAATAGGAGATTTCTCTCCTTCATTTGTTAGTCTCAGCTTGTTAGCTTAGAGCTTAGATCTTAGAGCTTAGAGTTTAGAGCTTAGCCTAGCTTGGAGTTTGTAGTTCTTCCTTGATGGATTTTGAAAGCTTTGGAGAGCTTTGTTGTACTTTGTAATTTTGAAGAATTTGAATAAAGCTTTGATGTTCTCAACATGGAAGGAGATGTGAAGTAGATGTCATGGAGCACATTAGAATGTAAGGTAGAGTAGATTTTATTTTGTAATCTTGCTTTGATTTCATTATGTCATTTGATTGCTTTCAAGTTTAATAGTTTAGATTTTCCATTCATGCAATTTTAATTCATGTAAGTGTGTTCAACCGGTTGATTGTAGATTAGTTTTTCTTTACATGTTTTTGCATCAAATAGTGACATGAGATTTACCTCTCTGTTGACTTTGTTTTTTTTAGCTTTTCAATTTCAGTTATGTTTTGATTTTACTCTTATTCATTTGCTTTGTTAGTTATTTTAGATATAAACTTGCTCATATCATTGACGATTATCTCCGAAAGCCATAGCTTAGACTACCTTGCGAGGAATCGAACTATGAATGATGTGATTTGATTTTAGTTTTACTTTCCTGCAATTAGATATCAACTTGCTCATATCATTGACGATTATCTCCAAAAGCCATAGCTTAGACTACCTGGCGAGGAATCAAACTATGAATGATGTGATTTGATTTTAGTTTTACTTTCCTGCAATTAGATATCAACTTGCTCATATCATTGACGATTATCTCCGAAAGCCATAGCTTAGACTACCTAGCGAGGAATCGAACTATGAATGATGTGATTTTATTTTATTTTTACTTTCCTGCAGTTAGATATCAACTTGCTCATATCATTGACGATTATCTCTAAAAGCCATAGCTTAGACTACCTAGCGAGGAATCGAACTATGAATGATGTGATTTGATTTTAGTTTTACTTTCCTGCAATTAGATATCAACTTGCTCATATCATTGACGATTATCTCCGAAAGCCATAGCTTAGACTACCTGGCGAGGAATCGAACTATGAATGATGTGATTTGATTTTACTTTTATTAGTTTGCAGTTTTTTATTTGTTTGAGTGCAATAGCTTAAATTTTATTTCCGTATTTAGACAAGCAGCAGAGACAGTGGTTTCATGATCAGTATTTCATCTTTTGTTTGATTGAAGTAGCTGCATACTTACACTTTTGTTTAAGTACTAATTCCATCAATAACATGTTTTGCGATCTTTTGAAGTGCTAAGTTTTGGAAGTTACCATTAGGGACATAAACCTTGTCTTGAAATCTACATCCATACTTGACCTTTAAAAGTATTCTTAAGACCTTGGAATAGGATTTCCATTTGCATTAGACACTTTAGGAGATCAACAAAAACAAAACCCAAAACAAAAAAAAACAAAAAAATCTATAAAACAACGAAGTAAGAAAAAGGTTAACTAAGCACATATGGTGCACCACACTTCATTAGTTTACGATACCCAGATTGATAATTTATGTAGAGCAATTTAAGACGTTAAATTGACTAGACATTTTTGGCGCCGTTGTCGGGGAAGTGTAATTAGGAGACCTTATTTCTTACATCTAAAAAAAAAAAATTAATAATTCTTGATTATGCTCTCCTCCTGCACTTTGTGTGATCTGGAGGATCAGAAAAAGGATTGTTATGTAAAAAAATAAAAAAGAGGAGACAAAATAAACTTCATCATTTCAATTGATTCAAATAAAAAAAATGAAACCCAACTGCTTTGATAGGTTCAGTTGTCCAAGATTGACTGATTGTGGTTAGTAGTGGTCCTCAAAACGTTGTATCCTGTTTTAATAGGATTTTTCAACTTAGCTGCGGAATGTAGCCTGATTCCGCAGCTAGTTGTGAATTCCGCAGCTGATTTCAAGGTTTAGCAGGTTACAAGCGTCCAATGAAGAAACCGACCACATGGGCATCTCCAGAATTGTCCTGACATGGATCATATCCTAGTCACCCAGCTCAGATCGAAAAAAAATCAGCTTATATGGCTATCTCCATTCCTAGTTTTCGTTGTGGCCTTAATAGAAAATTTGCATTCATGTTCAAGCTTTGGCCTTAAAAAGAACCTGCAAAAGCATTATACTCATGTTTTAGCCTCCTTTAGTTGTTTTTATGATTCTTGTAATCAATAGCAGCAGGCCAATGTTAGTAAAAATCTTCAACACTCATCCATATTCCATCCATTGTTGAAGTATCATCAGCATTGTTACAGCTGCTATTTCTCATCTCAATCATTTCTACTATTCCTCTATCTTGCTGGAACATCCCAACTAAAACCATAATTGATGCAGGAGCATCAAGGCCATTTTTCATTTGTAAATATGTGATAAAAGGGGGGTGTGACATTTTTATTATTTTATTAATTAATTTGTTATTTTTAATAAAATAGGAGATAAATTGGAAAAGTGAGGATTTTGTAAATATTCTTTTGTTAAATAAAAGGATATGAGAGAAATAGTTTAGGAGCAAAATTAGAGATTAGGAATTCTATGTATAGGACTTTGTTGAGTCCACACCTAAAATATAGATTAGTTGAGGATTAGGTGAAGAGATATTTTGAGTGAATTAAATGCATTATCTATGTATAAATATGAGGGGTTTTTGAGAGGAGAAGGACACTTGAATAGTTGAAGAGTGTGAGAAGTGAGCAAGGGTTTCTCCTTGGAAGCCTTCGGGCAGTTTGTAAGGGCCAATGAATTGTAAATCAGGCCACGAAAAAATGTTACTATAAGTAAGTTCATTTTTATGAAAGTGTTGGGTTTAAGTTATGAGCCTTAACTTGGTTGATTCGTGTATGGGTCAATTTCTGTGTTAAGAGTTGAAATGATGAATTTGTTAGGATTCAATTTGTTGGTTAATTAGTGTTTTAATTCCTGTGGAATAATAATGGTGGCGCATGGATCAATTGTAATGTGGAAACATTGTATGCGAGAATTACAATATTAGTCAGTGAACCTTCTAGAGAACACTGAAAACTGAAAGCGCCTTCGTTGAGATCGACCTTCAGATATTAGATATCTGGTATCACAATTATAAACCCATATAATACGGTGATGTGGGGTGATAGTTGAATGTGTTAATCTCCTTATGGTAAATGCAGATTCTGGTATGTCAAATAGTGGATCGATTGCAGAATGCGTGTAGCCACAAGAACTTAATCTTGTGCATAACTGAATAGTGGTTATTAAACCCAGCGTTATGAAATTAAAGACTGCATTTCATTATGACATATGTTTGAATGTTTATAAGTCGCGGGTCGGGATCGGTCGATTGGAGAATCGAGATTTGAAATAGAATCTAAGTTAAATTGTGTTGATTCACCACAGGTGAGCGAGCCATTGTGCTAGAAAGATACCCAGCAACACTCAAGTGGTTGGATTGTCAAAGATTGTTGAACGCAGACGCAGAATTTGTCAGGATTCTGTCTATCCTGAATCGATGAAACAATAATTGTTTAATGCAGATGTGCAGAGGGGATTTTTCAAAAGTCGACTTGTGTTTCAGCTGAGATGTAGAAAACGTAAGGCATTGTTTCAAACACTGGTTATTCTATTTGGAATTCAAATAAAACAAATTTAATTTTGTTGGGTTCCAGATTCACGTGAAGGAATCGATTGAATGTTTTAATGAAGGATGCAGGGTATTTCCAGAGGTAATTTGAATCTGTCGAATTTGATTCAGAAGTTTGCTGAAGCTCAGCTCTAATATGCCCAAAAATCGTGAATTGAAGTAATAGGAAATTGCATAAATCTGTGGGTGTTTTCATGAATTGTCTTGCAGAGTAGAACTGCTCTGGAATGCAGATGGAATGACATTTCCAGCGTTGGTAAGAATAATCTTACTTGACAAAGGTGAGTTAAATCGATTCAGAAGTTATGAAAACCCAGTTCTATTGTGTTCAGAAATCGAGGTTTTTTTGCTATGTTTGCCTGATTGCTACAGCTGAATATCGGTGGATGGACAGAGTCTAGAAACGGAGTACATGACATATAGTGTTTGTAGGAGTGATAAAAGATTGTCGCTTGATGTATTAAATCTGAATTCGATAGCGTAGATTGAGAAGTGTTAACTAGCGACACTGAAAGTCAATGTATTGGCAGCGTTAAAAGTTGAGTTGGACATTCGTTGCAGGAGTTCGGATGGATGGAGAAGCTGGGTAAGCAAAGAGAGATAGGCACAGGCTCTTCAAAAACATGGAAGCTTTGGATGAGCGGTGCAATTAAATATCTGTGAGGAAGGTAAGTGACTGTATGGGTCAGCGTTGAGGTTTGATGAAAATGTTAAAGTCAGAGCTTGAGCTGGAGAATGGACAGCGTTTTGATAACACAGGCATTGAAATAAATCAAATGGAAAGTGATGGGTGAGTTTATGGGATTTATGTTGAAGGGCTTCCGCATGATAACGGTATTGTGTGAATTTGCTAACTGTTGAGATTTTGATTTGGGCAAATGCTGAGATCATCTTTATATGCACATGGAGTAAAGATTTTGGGTTAAGCAAGGTGATCTTGCTATCAATAATTATATGGAGATGTTTGCCAACATTTATAAGGAAATCAGCAACTTCCAATGAGATGTGAGCCATACAATATCACGGATCATAATATAGGAGTATATTGTGATGATATCAATTGAGCAGAGGTTCATTACAAAGCACGTAGTCCTCCTCTATCTTTGTTCGAGACAAACTTAAACCCTCCTAGGCGCACAACACTAAGTAAACCAGGCCAATTTAGATTGCTTATAGAGGACAATAATGAGAAACTGGTTGGGTTACTTACAAGGGGGAATGTGATTAAAACTGCACTGCAAATCAAACACATTGTTTAGCATGAGGCTACAGGGATTTGATTATATGGAGATATTAAAACATGGATTTAGAATGCATAGATAAATAGCTAGCCTCAAGAGCCATTACACAGTAGATGAAACCCAAAAGGATGAATGCAACAAATTCATAAAATGCAGAACAGTAAAAACATTAACCCGGAAAAAACGTAAAACAGAGAAAAATGTCAAACTTCAAATGCACGATTTGGCCAAACGGATGCGAATTTGGAAAAAATAAAACATGGGTTTTTTCGCCAGTAGGGCCAATTAGATAACTTAGAAACCTTTTTAAGCAATTCGTGGCGGTTTGGGAGAATTTATCGGTTCTTTGGAGTCCATTTTTGCAGGCCGTGAGGAAAAAAAACGGGATTTGAATTAATTAACTGACAGTTGATTTTCAGTTGTTTCTGATTTGAAATCAATGGCATACTGATAATTAACTATAGAATCTCCCACCTTTTCCCACCCGTCTAACACATGCTCTGCCACTTCCCGATTAATAGCAATTCTAATTGGATACGGCTCTTTGTTGATAGACGTAACACCTGTTAATAGCAGTTCTAATTGGATACGGCTCTTTGATAATAGACATAACACCTATTAACAACAATCTTAATTAGATACGCAACCAACCAATCGACGTGGCATGGAGCTTCTTGGCATTCGATGCAGATGCCATTCGAAAACTCACTCACATTCTGTTCATGTATATTTCGTGTGAGTTAAACCCAAAATTGCCACTAATTACATTGGTTGCCTGGAACTACCAAAGAGGAGTGTTGTGCTTGCTAGGGTCTCCGTGTTGCCAAAGTTCTGAGAATCCCTTCATCCCTGAATGTCCCTTTTGCTTGGGAATGTATCCATGGCGAGCTATAGAGGATTACTCATTATCACATTATGTCTTGCAGCACTGAAAGTGTTTTTTACTGAACCTACCAACTGTATCAGCACCATATCTTAACGCCATGTGGAATGTAGCAGTAATTGGGCAGGGAATTACACGGAATTGAAGATCAGTTCATCTCAGGGGATTCTTGTGAACTTTGGCAATGCCCGTGTGATCACAGTATCTAAGAACGAAGGTCAAGGAGATTTCACTATGGTCCAGGCTGCTGTCAATGCAGTTCCAGCGAATAATATGCACCCTGTTACCATTAATATCAAACCTATCATTTATAAGGAGAAGGTCAAATGTTATTATCAAGCATGACCTTAGTATCCTTGATTATTTATCGAACTTTATCTGCTGTTTGTATGGGAACCTCGGGGCTTATTGTGTAGTAACACTAGCATTTTCAGTTAGAGAAGGGATCAATATCATTTTGGTTGGTTTTGTTTCAACTGAAAATCTATGTTTTAAAGATGAATCACTTACTTTTAAGGTTGCAGAAACTCCACAGAAAAGTGCAGAAGAGATAAAAAGCTATGCACGACATAAGTATCCAAATATGTGTAAAACTAATGGTTGGTTGTCTTTTAGTTGCAGAATGCAGCCTAATTCCGCAGCTAACTAGAAATTCCATAGCCATTTTATTACTTCTATAGGTTATAGGTGTCAAGAGACGAAACGAGCCACATGGGTAGCTGGGAAAATGTCAGTACATGGATGGTGTCCTATTCATTTGATCCAATTCGATGAAAAAGACCCTGGTTAAAGGGAAGTCAAGTTGTGTGTTATCACTAAGTCGCCGCATGTCAAGGAAAAAAATAATAATTTTGAATCAATGAAATGAATAATTTATTTGCTCACTTTTCTGAAGGTATTGATTAATTTTGGACTCATGATGAAAGATGAATGGCTAACTTTTTATTCAAGATTTTTAGCTACATAAACCATTGACATTCCGCAGCTATTCTCCAATTCCGCAACTGAAAAACCTGATTGTTCAAATCAGCCTAACTTTCTCATACAAAATCAGATTTTGATGATTCAAGTATCGTTGGAAATAACTCAACAAGATCTACACAATGAGAAATCCATCATTAGAGTTTGAAATGGTCAATAATGAAATAAATTGCTGAAAAGAAGCAACATCAACTTGAGGCGCTAATTCCAAAACAGGTTCCAAGAGGAAGAACAAATGACTAAAAGAGAATGATGTCTCTCTAAGAGACCAATTTGTTTCATAAAAGGATGATCAGCAACAAAGAGGAAATATGCTGATGCAAAATCAGATCCAAACACTTGAAAAAACTTTCAAATACTATTGTCTCCATCACATCCATACATCATAATAAACCATTCACCTCATTTCACTTCATACTTTCCATTTACATTCACATACACTTTCCATCTCTTTTTGTCCATTCATAATCCACAAATAAAAGTGAAAGGCTCATTCACATGCTTATTGCCCATTGCCATTTCTTCTCTCCATTGCCATCTTCCATTTTCATCTTCCCTTTCCTATCATTTTCATTCCGCAAATCAGCCATGCTTCAATGCAAATTATTGAGTCCATAGTCCTTTGAGTCTAAGTTTCTTGAAAAGACACCTTGAGGCTTGCATGCCTTAATGGAAAGTTCTCATGCTGACAAAAAATGGGAATACATTAATGTCCCTTGTTCGTTAGATCTTCTAGGTGACTCGACATCGGAAAATTCATTCGTACCTAGCAAGATGTGTTTGGGCATCTTGACCCTCATTGTCATCAATGGTGAGAGTTCTCGTGTTGACTAGTGGCATCCATTAATGGTCACTAAGTCAACAATTTCCCGCTATGTTTGACATCAGAACATCTTTTCACATGGTAGGAATTGTGCCAATGAGTTTTGAAGACATGAAGACTATTATTTTCAGCATTTTGGAGCAGATTCAGCAAGTTTTAGTAGAAGCAATAAAAAGTCATCTTAACTCTTTATCCATGACTCCTCTTGTTCAGTCACTTGAAGAAGAATATCATCAGAATTTTGCAGCCACCACACATACAACTCATCCATTCCAAACGGTAAGTTAAGATACGTCATTTTCTAACTTTTTGCCATAGAATTCCATAAAAAGCTAGAATGATAATTGTTGGAAAAACATTTCTCTTCCTCATTTCATAAAATTGCCAATACCATCAGTTTGGGGGGGAATAGATTCATCTTCATATATTGCCATGTCCATATTATACTCAGGAGCCCACATACTTCCAACATATATTAACTATTACATTGTTGTTATGAGCATATAATGGCTTTTCAAAAAGTGCTTAAAGCATAAATTGGATACAAACAAAATCATGGTTGTCACAAAAGAACCAACCATCATGCAATCCAATAAAGATATACTTTGCAAAAATAATCAAAATATCATTATGCAAAGTTCAAAGATCAAAATATAATGCAACAAAAAAAAATAAAAAATTGTTTGTAACACAAGAACCAACCATATTGCAATTCAAGTAAAACACTTTGCAAAAATATGAAGTTATCAAATGATATCATGCAAATTTAAGCCAAAGCTCAAGGATCAAAAGAATTAATGTAATATATATTGCATGAGGACATGCAATAGCTTCAGTTGGGGGGTATGTTGGGTCTTGAAAATATCATTCATTTCCATTACACTTTCACTATTATGTCCATTATATCACCTCTATTTCACCTCCATTTCACTACTATGTCACCACATTCATCCCACTTTCATTATCATTGAGCCACATTTATTTTTTTCCAAACTTTATTAATTCTAATCCCTTTTAGTGAATTTGTGGTTAAAAATTAGAAAATAATGTGCATATGATTATACCTAACAAGTGGGTTGAGATTGTTGACATGTGTAGGTTGAAAGGAGGCTTCTAGAAGACCCTTATGTGGCACTCTAAGGCCAAATTCGAATTTGAGTGAAAAGAATCATGGGATCATGAGGATATGTGTCACTTCTCCTAATTGTATTGAAACTCTAAGAAGACATGTATCTTATCAGTTCCTATTTTGATTAGGACTCTAGAGGTAGAGGGAGAAGTTCATGGACTCTCATTAATTAGATGGCTTCTCATATTTTTGTATAAATAGGAGATCTCTCTCCTTCATTTGTTAGTCTCAGCTTATTAGCTTAGAGATTATTAGTCTTAGCTTGTTAGTTCTTAAGCTTGTTAGCTTGTGAGATGGATTTGGAAAGCTTTAGAGAGATTTTTGTACTTTGTAATTTTGAAGAATTTGAATAAAGATTTGATGTTCTCAACATGGAAGGAGATGTGAAGTAGATGTCATGGAGTACATTAGAATGTAAGGTAGAGTAGATTTTATTTTGTAATTTTAATTTTATTTCATTATGTCATTTTATTGCTTTCAAGTTTGATAGATTAGATTTTCCATTCATGCAATTTTAATTCATGTAAATGTGTTCAACCGGGTGATTGTAAATTAGTTTTTCTTTACATGTTTTTGCATCAAATAGTGACATGAGATTTACCTCTCTACTGAGTTTGTTTTTTTGAGCTTTTCAATTTCAGTTATGATTTGATTTCAATCTTATTCATTTTCTTTGTTAGTTAGTTTAGATATCAGATTGCTCAAGTTATTGATGATTACCTCCGAAAGCCATAGCTTAGACTACTTGGCGAGGGATCAGACTATGAATTGATGTGATTTGATCTTATTTTACTTTTCTGTAATTAGATATCAGATTGCTCAAGTTATTGATGATTACCTCCAAAATCCATAGCTTAGACTACCTGGCGAGGGATCAGACTATGAATTGATGTGGTTTGATCTTAGTTTTACTTTTCTGCAATTAGATATCAGATTGCTCAAGTTATTGATGATTACTTCCGAAAGTCATAGCTTAGACTACCTGGTGAGGGATCATACTATGAATTGATGTGATTTGATCTTAGTTTTACTTTTCTACAATTAGATATCAGATTGCTCAAGTTATTGATGATTACCATCGAAAGCCATAGCTTAGACTACCTGGCGAGGGATCAAACTATGAATTGATGTGATTTGATCTTAGTTTTACTTTTCTACAATTAGATATCAAATTGCTCAAGTTATTGATGATTACCACCAAAAGCCATAGCTCAGACTACCTGGCGAGGGATCAGACTATGAATTGATGTGATTTGGTTTTAGTTTTACTTTTCTGCAATTAGATATCAGATTGCTCATGTTATTGATGACTATCTCTGAAAGCCATAGCTTAGACTACCTAGCGAGGAATCAGACTATGAATAATGTGATTTGATTTTACTTTTTATTAGTTTGTAGTTTTTGATTTGTTTGAGTGCAATAGATTAACTTTTATTTCCGTACTTAGACAAGCAGCAGAGACATTGATTTCATGATCAGTATTTCATCTTTTGTTTGATTGAAGTAGCTGCATACTTACACTTTTGTTTAAGTACTAATTCCATCAATAACATGTTTTAATTCCATCAATAACATGTTTTGAGATCTTTTGAAGTGCTAAGTTTTGGAAGTTACCATTAGGGACATAAACCTTGTCTTGAAATCTACAATCATACTTGACCTTTAAAAGTATTCTTAAGACCTTAGAATAGGATTTCCATTTGCATTAGACACTTTAGGAGATCAACAAAAAAAAAACCCCAAAACAAAATAAAATCTATAAAACAACAAAGTAAGAAAAAGGTTAACTAAGCACATATGGTGCACCACACTTCATTAGTTTACGATACCCGAATTGATAATTTATGTAGAGAAATTTAAGACGTTAAATTGACTAGACACATATCTTTATGCAGATCCTTGTCTCAGCAACATAACCATTTTTTGGCTTAGTGGGTCCTGACCCAGGTTCAAAGTTAAGTTTTCAAAACAAATCCCTACACTACTAGCCCTTTCGGCATCAATCCGCGGAGTGCGAACTGAAGTATTACTCGAAGTTGTATGGGGGGATGTTGAACCACATTTCTGCACCCAATGATGAGCGTGATGTCACTTTATACCACTAGTCTACCTTCACGTAGATCAATAAGCCCTTAAGGCTTATCGATATAACTTCCTCTTACCAGCCTCTAAACCTTCGTGAAGGTCGACGCCTATCTTTCGCGGACCCTAAACAGGCTAATCAACCACTTACATGCCTCTGTAATTACCCTTAGTTCTGTATTTACCCAGATCAGCTTAAGTGTTTGATAACTTTAACATGCATTAAGATATTCTTCGTGTAAATAGATATTAGTACTTTCGTTCATATAACAATGTAAACCATGCCGAATAGCACATTAATATAGTATTAAATCATAATCCCATCATTTATCATAACATAAACGCAATCATTCATAACAGAAGTAAATGGAAAAAAAAACATATGTTTCCATAATAATCTCTTTATTGATACATCAATTCTGCTTACAGACTCGAGACTACCCTACGCACTTAGTTGTTGGGGTCCGCGCACTGAGCTGCGAACTTTACTATATGCCTATGTGCACACAGCTATAAAGCCTCTCTTCTACTATAAGACTCTTCGTTCTTCACTTCTAATGACCCATTACATTCATTATTTTCTCATGAACCTCCTTAGACTCTCTAAGACTCTCCTTTTTATACAATCCCATGGTTTGCGGACCATGGGTAGGTATACTTAAGCCCACACAACTTACATAAAACAAGGGTAAGACCCTTTAAGACACTTTACTATATACGCGCTCTGCGACCACAACTTATGGAGACTTTACACTTCACATAACAAAAACTTGGCTATTGCCCGAAAAATTGACCACAGGGGACCCTATCCCAACAATTGGCGAATCTTTAACTACCATGACAACTCACCACTCCATGTAGATGTCGTGTTCTGGAACGATTAACTCAAGTTGGGTTCAGAGCATGGAGGAAAATCAGGTATATGATGGAGATTAGGTTGTCGACGGAATACCTAGAATAGTGTTTTGTTATAGCTGAAAGGCTTAGCATGAGATGTTGTTGTTATTTTTGTTATAGTCGAAAGGCTCAGATTGGAATGCTCATTGTAATTTGGTTAGGGCCGCAGGCCTGGATGAATGTATAAAACATAGGACTCAGATTAAAAATGGTAGTGAGTGATAGATATAGAAAGGATATTGTGATTCTATCCTTTTTTAATTTTGCTTATATCGCCCTCGTTCTAGGCTGGATTCAGATTCACGATGTATATTTGCTGACCATTAATAGAAAGGAACTATGCCACATTTTCTCAATCTTGCACTATAACTCTATGTTGACACGTTGACTCAAGAGCCAATTTTTTACGTTTCCTAAATAGGGAAACAAGTTGGTTGGCTAGGGCCCAGCCAACCCAACTCATTCTCCTTTGTGTTCTTCTCATTTTCTATTCAGGTTTGTTAATTATTTCTAATGCACATTGTGAAGTAAGCAGATGTTTCTTTTATCTTTCTGCAAGGTTTAAATCTGATTTCATTATAGTGTGATGGATCCGTGGTGTGCAAGTTAGATTGAAGTTTAATCTTATGATTTCCTTCTTTGAATTTTAATCTTGTTTTCTACCTGGATCGTGTAGGCACATATTCTTGCACTAGTTTGTTTGCAGTTTCGCATATTGATTCTTTCGGTTCATTATAGTAATGGTCTTTTCTTTTATTTGATAAATCTTAATGTGAAATTGAATAGTGTGATTTCTATTATGTCTTAATGAAATTCTGAAATCATGATTTCCATTCTAAAGTTCTTTTGATATTTTTAGAATTAAATACACTTCTAAAACAAAATGGTGTTGCGACATACACACTAGTCTATACCTGCACTTTATACTATTTAGGAAAGATATGATTCATGCGTAATAGTTCTTAAAGGAAATCATTCTAGTTTTAAAAGGTTATGCATGTCGATCAAAAGTGTGGATAACTATTATAGGACTGAAGCCTGCTGTCATATTTAAATGATCTCTTAGATTACATGTAGAAGTTCCTTAATTAAAAGTGTTCTTTGACATTAGAATTAATTCTCGTTTTAGACATTAAAATATTAGTTGAAGCATTTTTTGGTTTGAGGAATATATTTTAAAATTTTTGTTCACCTTTGCAAGTTATTTTTATTAGCTAACACATTCTTTATTTTCTCGAAAGAAGGATTGGAAAGCTTGGTGCAGGAACCTCTGTCCCAGTACAGGAATTGATCTCCTGATACAGGAATAGAGTGCTCAAGCCTTGAGGCTTAGAGTTCCTGCATAAAAACATAAATCTTCAGTACAGGTGTAAAATATACTCCCAAAACTTAAACTTTGTTTTGGTACTAGTGCAAGCACATTGCAGAAGTACAGGAATAATAACTTAGAATAAGGAGGAAGATCTAAAAGGAGCCATATATCTTCAAGGGTCCAATTATTAATCTGGAACACAACTATACTAAAGATAAACATAGGTTTACATTTTCAAAGATTGTTGCAAGAGGGTTTGAGAATTCCTTTCATTTATTTTCTTGTAAAAGTACTTTCTTTCATATTCCAGCACTAGAATATCTTTGGTGTAAATTGACAGGTGATCTTTTCTTTTTGATACTGCAAGATTGCAATCAAGGAAGTAGGAATAGAGTTTTAAAAAGTTCATATCATTTCTGGCATTTCCTATGCTTCGCCTCTAAGTTTATAAAACCCCTGGTTTGACAATTAAGTGTTGGAATCTTCATGACAACAATTCCTGCACCCAACATTTTGGTGTCGTTGCCAGGGAGGCGATTTGAAATGGGTAAGAACTTTCTATTTTTCTGCAATAGGGGTAAGTTTGATATTATTTTGTCTGCAGTATGCTTCTGTTGTTTTGAGTATTTTATGAGTGCTAATTTTATTTTCCATTGCAGCAATACACATATTATTTTTCTTTATAAGCATTTGAATTTTATTTTGTATTTGATTTTTTAAAATGAATACCTAAGAAAGGTATGGGTTTGAAGCCCAATAAGGGCTGAAAAAATACTGAAAGATATGAAAACTCTTCTTATATTGGACCTTCTTTTCTAGGTAGAAATTCCAAGTTAACACAAACTCATCACGCTGGAACAGTCCACCTGGATTTTGGACATAGTGATTCAGGTGTGGCACAGCTCGAAAAAAGGAAGGAGGAGGCTAAAGGTGATCAAAAAGTTCAGTTTAGCATTAATCAACCTTCACCTTCTAAAAGTAGTCTGGTTGGAGGCACAACAATGGTTGATAATGAAGACCATGGAGAGGGGTCTGGTGAGAACTAGGTAAATGATAAGCAACCCACTTTTAGATTTCTAATAGTGAACTCAGGAGAGAATTTACAAATGAATAATATTTCACCTTCAACTCTTCCACACTTTCATGGTAAGGTGCACAAAGACCCATATTCATTTCTTTTTGAATTTGATATATTTTGTTGGAGATATGATTATTCTTCTGATGCCTAGAAATTAAAATTGTTTCCTGCAACTCTCAAGGATTCAGCTTTGCGCTGGTTCATGGGACTAGGAGGAAACACTGTAAGTTCTTAAGACCAAATGAAGAGAGTATTTTTGAATAAATATCAGGAATATTGCAAAACTAGAGAAATGCAGGATGAGATCTTCACCATTATACAAGGTGATGATGAGACCTTGGAGGATTACTTAGAGAGATTTTTGTATATACTCCAAAGTTCCAAACACAAATTTGATTTAAGTACTATTCGAACATTGTTCCTATGAGGACTTACTGAGGATTCTAGACATAATCTGAATTTGTTAGGACAATGAGACATTTCTCAGAAAACTTTTCAACAAATTTGTGACTTGTGCAGGAATTTCTCCACAAACCAATCTAGATCCACTAGAGGAGGTCAAAGCAAAACTAAAAAACTAGGATCTACAGTTGTTATGATCATTGGCTTGGAGAATAAGATGGACAATATGAAAATTGAAATAATGAATATTGTTAGCAAACAAATAGACTCTTTGAAATTTCATCAAAACCTATAAAAAGAACAAAAGTCATTGTCTATTTTTGTCCAAATCATAGAAAGAATCATCCTTTAAGAGAATGTCCTACTAATATGAAAAGTGCTAATAAATGTGTGATTTGTGTAGAGAACCATGCCACCAAGGATTTCCCTTCCATACTAGGATAAAAATATGTACTCGGACAAGAGCATTCCAAACCTAAGTCCTTACATGCCATGGGAGCATGAAGGAATTGGCCTCAGGTAAGTGTAGGTATGGCTCCTGAACCTCATTTTTATGGCTATAATGCATCTCCATATTCCTATTATAATAATAATAATAATCACTTTAAACATTGGCAGCATGGGAACCATTTCCATCATGGACTATCCTCTCAACCTTGGCAATAAGGATGGAGAGGGCCAAACCATTCATATCATTCCTATCCTGCTCAGATGCCATCATATCCTCCTTCTTATGAACCACACCATATGTCACAACCATATGTTCCCTCTCTTCCTTAGCAGAGTTAACCACTGCCACCATTGCCTTTGCAACCACCATTCAAACCACCTCAACTACCTGCTCAACTGGTACCAAATCCTAATAATAAGGTGGTACAACTAATTCACTTGGTTGGATCGTCCCCTTTCCCTACCTATCGAACCTTGCTAGTTGGGATAAATGGCCTTCAATTGAGATCGGGAAGGTTAGTTAAACCAGAAAAAACAAAAAAAGTCCATGGTGATTATTGAGGAGAAAAATTAGGAGGTAACTCCTGATCATTCAAAAAACAATATCACCCTCTAGCCCATTCTCGTACCTTCAGATTCATCATCTTCTTCAAACCAGCCCCCTATCTAGAGCGATTGGCCATGGAGAATAGTGATCCTGAGTCCACCTTGGCTTCTGAACTAAGGAATCTTTGTATAAAGGCTCCTTTACTTTAGGCTATCCAAAAATTGCCATCTATACCAAGATCATCTGGGAATTATGTCTTAAAAATATAGGGAGGAAGAGAGTAATACCTCAGACCATTCAATTTGTTGGTAGAGTAGTTGAGTTAATGAAAGGATGCGTATCAATGGAGAAATATACAGATACTGGAAACCCACTTGTTTTTTGTCCAAATAGTTGATATCCTTGTCTCTAATGTATTAATAGACCTGGGGAAGCCATCAATGTGATGACCAGGCAAACCGTGGAACAACTTGGGTTGAGCCACATTTGTCCTACGCCCACTATGCTTGAACTTGTAGACAGATCTATAATCAAGCCTGATGGAGTATTGGACGACATGGTTGTCTCTATAGATTCATGGGAATACCCCATGGATTTCATTGTGCTTCAGCCAAAGAATCCCATGGGAGGACATCCTTTGATTTTGGGGCGACCATGGCTTGCCAAAGCTGATGCCTATATTATATGTTGCTCTAGTGACATGTACATTTCATATGGAGACTCTAGGAAAAATTTCACCTTATACCCACTTGCTAGATCTATTCGGTAACTTAAGGATACCTTATGGCTAGATTATGACAGTAGTGATGAGGATACTCGACCTATTACTTCAATTCTGCATCATACCGAGCCTTCTCAGGATGGTGAATTGCGAAATTTCTTGAACAATCTAGACAGTATGCCTAGTTTTGATACACTTCATCAAATATTTAGTTTGGATTTTCAAGAGAACTTTGATTCCCAACCTTCCTTATCCTATATTGTGGCATCATCTTCCTGTACTCTTGATCCTGATACTAATCTTGTTGAAATCAGTCCAGGCAAATCCTTACACATTAACTCAGACTTGGATTCATCTCAGCAAGAGCAGCTTGTTACCTTGTTGCGAGATCATTTGGATGCATTTGCTTGGAGTTATGAAGACATGAAAGGCATTCCTCCTGAGACTTGTACCCATCATATCTACATCTAGGAGGGAACCCGACCTATCTGACAAACCTAGAGACGAATGAATCGTGCACTAAGAGATATTGTTAAGGAAGAATTACAAAAACTCTTAGATGCTAATTTCATCCACCCCATTTTTGACAGATAGTGGGTCTCTCCACTAGTGATAGTCCCTACTAAATATGGGAGATGGCGTATTTGCATTGACTATCGAGAATTAAACAAACCCACTCTCAAGTATTACTTTCCCCTTCCTTTCATTGATTAGGTGCTAGATACCCTTGCCGATAAAAAGTACTTTCCATTTTTATATGGCTTCAGTGGGTATAACCAAATCCAGATCACACCTTCAAATCAAGAAAAAACCACCTTTACATGCCCTTGGGGTACATTTCCCTACAGAGTGCTTCCTTTCGGGTTGTGTAATACACCCACTTCCTTTCAAAGGGTCGTGTTGGCTATTTTTTTTTATCTTGAACATGTTGAGATTTATATGGATGAATTTTTTGTATTTGGTAACTCATTTGATGAAGCTCTTAAAAATTTAGAAAAAGTGCTTTTACGTTTCCAAGAGGCCCATATTGCTTTGAGTGATAAAATATGTAGAATAATGTGCAAAGAAGGAGTGGTTCTTTGTCATTTGATTTCTGACAAAGGTATTCAGGTAGACCCCGCTAAAATTAAAGTTATTATTCATCTTCCTGCACCAAAAACTCAAAGCGATGTGATAGGTTTCCTGGGACATGTTGGTTATTACCAGAGATTCATTGAAATTTTTTATAAGATTTCTACCCCCCTTTTTCAATTACTAGCTAAGGATAGTGAATTCACTTGGTCCACGACTTGCCAACAATCGTTTGAAACATTGAAGGAAAAATTAGTACAGGCACCAGTTTTGAGAGGACCAAACTTGGTCCCTTCCATTTCATATTTCCTCCGATGCTTCAGACATTTCTATTGACGTAGTCGTAGGATAAGAAGAGAATAAACAGTCCTATGATATTTACTACATCAATAAAAATGTTTCTCCTTCCAAATTTAACTATACAGTGACTGAGAAAGAATTTTTATCCATTATTTTTTCTATTAATAAATTCAGACATTATATTACACGATATGAAGTTTATGTGTATACTCATCATTCTGCTATAAGATATTTAATGAATAAATCTTTAACTAGCAGTAGAGTGACTAGGTGGTTACTTTTATTATAGGAATTCAATGTTACAATTATTGATAGGCCATGAAAGTTTAACGTTGTAGTTGATTATATTTCTAGACTAAACAAACCTGGCAAAGCAATTACTGTTAATGATGATTTCCCTGAGGAAAATCTTTTTGCTATGTCAGCAAAATCACCATGGTTTGTTGACATAGTTGTTACAGATCCATTTGGGCACATCAACCCCAACCTACAGATCAATACTATTAGGGCCCATAAAACCCTAATTCAGTTGTTACATTTCCTAAATAAGTCAACCATCAGAATGCCTAGCTTCCCAAGACGTTTCCTGATTGAAATCATCCAAAAACTTCCTCCAGGAAGATCAGTGCATGCAGGCCTTCATTAGGGTGTGTTGTAATGTAGACCATACAATGATAGTGTGCTATGCAACACACTTGAGCCCTCTTCGGCCTACACTGGGCGCATTTGAGCGAACTTGCATTGGGCTTTGGGAATATACTTATCCATTGGATGCATCTAGAAGTTTCCAAAGTTTATCTACTCCTTTGAGCTCGTACTTGGATGAGGAAAGGAGTTAAGTAACATCAATCCCTTTATCCCTTCCTCCATGGAACTAAATCCTAAGTTTGGGAGAGCATTCATTATCACCATTTATGCCATCACTTCCTTCATTCACCTATGAAAAGACCACTCATCTAAGTGATCAGGGGCTAGAAATTATTGAATTATAGGGAGATGCTATTAGTATGAGACTTGAGTTGATTTCAAGTATTGTAATGATGTCAAAATGTCTTTCTTGTTATGAGGAGAGGATGGGATTGAACTGGAGGAGTGATGCTGAATCGAGAAAATTGGGTTGTAACTCTTCCTTTTACTAATTAAGTGTTCAAATATTTTTCCATATGCTTGTGTTATTCATTTATTCTTTCATATGTGTCATTTACTTGATTCCATGCTATGTTTAATCAATAGATCATTATCATATGCTTTGATCGGTTTTTATTCTCCGGTCTGTGTGCAGGTACTCTTCAAGCGGATTAAGTATGGAGAGGAGCAACAGATTTGTCAAGGGAGATAAGGATTAAGTGAAAGCTACAGGTAGGCTTCTTTACCTCTTATTTAATCTATTGGTCATAGAAAAAGTAGAGAATTCTTTTCACTATTGTTCTAGACTTAGCTACTAATCTAGGGGTTTAAGCATTTATCCTTAGCCACTAAAACTTCCAAAAACAAATTGGTGACTCCCCTGAGCATCGATTATCCATCCTACTAGCTATTCCACCTCCTTAGACACCTTGACATACTTTACTTGTTGTAGTTCAGCCTTTTGCATTGAATTTTGGTCAAAATTTGAGGCTAGATGACTCTTGAGTGGCCTCACAGGAATCAACACAAGCTAGCCTTAGACACAGTGCGTTGTAATGCACCCTCCAGTTAGAGACAGTGCACTGCAGTACAATTACTCCCTCTTTGGCCTGCACTAATCTTCCTAGGGTCAAATTCCCACCCTTGGAATTAAATTTTTAGCCAAAATTCTTCTGATTGCTTATTTCCTGATGTTACACTGAAATTTTTCACCATGACTATCTGCAGTTAATATGGCTCCATCAATAGTCATATTATCCTCCTTGTCAAGCCTCATACCTCTGCTCTTCATGTCAAACTTCAAAAAGAGAGAAAATCACTTAAAAA
>APFE030610918.1:106942-147654 GCA_000404065.3 Pinus taeda | reverse complement strand
AAAATAAAAAAAATGTGTATAAGCCTGAAAACCAATCTTGGATTGGCAGTCTTATGCAGAAAATATAAGGTGAAAATCAGGGTCACCTGACACTTTATATTTTCCAAAAAAAATCTCTTTTTCACCATCATTCCATCTTCATTTCATTCCGCTTCACTCCATATTTCATTTCATTTCATCTCACTTCATTCATCCTATCTCACTTCCACCAATAAAGTCCCTCTCAGGACTATTCCATCCAGATCAGTTTGTTCTAATCATCTTTGTGCAGGCAGAAAAGTATTGTTGCAGATTCCGCAGCTCATACCGAGTTTCCGCAGCCAATACACTCTGTCTCTGCAAACAAAACAATTTTGTGTTCAAAAAAAAAAAATTCAGAGGTATCATCATCAAAAGAGTAGCAAGGATACATAGCACCTGCAAGACCAGAAAGCAATCAAAGGTTAGCTACCATAATCAGTAAGGGAACCAGATGCAAATATATAAAGGTATGTTCCAAAATTTCTAATCAACAGTTTAATATCATTTTTTCATAGTTTCAATTCGTGGTAGGAGTCACTTAATGTAATGATTAACAAGTTATCCCACTCCTTGTCCACGATCTCGCCTCATCCACCTCATCACCCTCCTAACGGTTTCCGAATCCCTACTGATCCGAACGTGATACGAGCTGCTCTTCTATTAATCATTCGTACCTCAGTGACGTATACTGGTGTACCACGGCTCTCCATATGATCATTTCCGCAGCCAAGTGTATGCAGCCACTCAAAGCTCATAAATTTGACCGTTGCACTCGCATGCATAAAACGTGTAGCCGTATTCATTTCTACCCTCATACCACTGGCTTCATTTCATTTTCATACATCGCTCTTGTTTCATTGTAAAATCCCTCTCTGTTTTTCCTCACCTCACTGTTCAAAAACCCGAGTTCTGCACCTCACTGTTCATTGCATTACGGTTACTATACAACCGTAATTCCTCTGTTTTCCCGTAGAAGTATTCTCCTCAAACATCCATACCCACTGTCAGAGCTTTAAGTGCAACCGAGAACCGAGAATGGGGAAGCTGTTGAGAGCAAAACCGGAGGGTTCAAAGTTTTTAGAGGGTTACCCACAGGTCAGAGAAGCACTGCAAAAGGCCAAATGGCTGAAGTTTATTCAAAAATTTAACAGGTACCATAAGGAAGTGACAAAGGCATTTGCCCGGTCGTTTGACGGAAAAGCCGTGGAGGTAGGTGACTTACAGTTCACCTTAACCGAGAGTACCCTGGCCACAGCAACTGAATTGCCTCAAACTGGAGAACGCTAGTTCAAAAATAGGACAGTGGAAGATCAAGAATGGAGAAAAATGCTTAAGAATCCAGGTATGGATACTTCCATTTTCACCAAGGGTATCCCTGTACGTGTCATTAAAGAGGAATGGACTTCATTACTGCTTCTTGTTCAAAAAAATTTAACATGTGAAGGCCGTTTCAGTGTCATGTATATATACCATACAAGACTCATGATGCATTTCTTGGAAGACAGAGCTATCAATTTACCCTGTTTCTTATTTGCTAGTTTAAAGAAAATGTGTAACATTGTTCAGAAAAATATGGGAAACATTGAACCCCATTTGTATCACCATGGGCTTATTATGATTCTAATTGCGGAACAGTTGAAAAATAAAAAGGATACATGGGAGAAGTTTCTCATTAGGAACCATTTTCAAGAGGCAGCTGAAGCCTCCAGTAGCTCTCCTAGGGTACCAAAAAGAAATAGGAGAGGAGGAAAAGAAATTATTGACCAAGAAACTGCCAAAAAGACTGTTGTAGAAACTGCTCCAAAGACTGCCCAGGCAACTGCCAGAGAGGAAAGGAAAAAGGGAGTCAGCACTAAAAGACAAAAGGGGGATAAAGGGAAAACCATTTTGCAAGAATCAATTCCTTCACCAGAGCCCTCAATTGAAGAATCCCAGACACTAGCTGACAGATTAGTGCAACTGCAAACCACTGCCCTCTCAAAGAGAAAACGAAAAGAGAAACATAGTGCCCAGCAGAAGAGCACTAATGTACAAGTAAGGAGAAGCAGTAGGTTGAAAGGAAAATGGAGTGTGACCAAAGGCAAACAGTCCCATTTTGTTGACTTAGGCACACCAGAAAAGTCTCCAATTCAGCTAGATGTTGAGCCTAGTCCTCCATGGGAAGAAAGTCCCTTCCGGCAAGAGAGAGAAGGCAGTTTTCAAGATTTTGAGTTCAGACCAAGACAAACACCTGATATAGACCCTGATCAGCAGAAATCATATGATTACTTGGAGACCTTAGAGCAATCTGCTGCCAGTCCAAGCACTATAGCACCTCATGATGAACAGGTCAAATCTCTAAAACAAGAGGTATTTGAGTTGGAAGTCTTGAACCGGCACATTAAGTAGGAGAATGAAGCCTTAAAAGAACAGAGCAAAGTGGACAAAATGGTCCATGACAATACAATGCTTCACTTGGGTCTCTGGCAGAAAAAGAATAGAAAATTGAAAAAGAAATGCAAGAAGTTGAGCAGGGCCTTAATTAATTTGAGGTTTAGATGTTTGGTTAAGAAACCAAAAGTAAATATGGCAGTGAGAAGAAAAAGGAGAAGGCTGGATGTCTTGGCAGAGGCATCTGAGCATATAAATTGAGAAAGCATGACAAGTTTTGGTTGCATGAGGACATGCAACACCTTCACGGTGGGGGTATGTTGAGCCTCAAACCTGCACTCATTTACCCATCCTCTCAACAGCCTTTTTCCTACTTATCTCCTTCTTTTGTCATCATTTTCTTCATCAACTTGTTCAATTCATTGCATTATAGGACTTTTTAACATGATTTGCTAACTGTGCTAATGGTTGACTGTTGATTTAGATTTTTGGTTCAAGTACAACAATTTCGCAGCTGTTACAGGTTTCCACAGCTGAGCACTGATTCCGCAGCTGATCCCAGATTCCGCATCTATTTTCTTGTTTGATATGATCCAGGTGTCTTCTAGAGAAACGAGCCACATGGGCAAGTTTGTATGACTGCGTACATGGTATGTGTGCTATCGGTTCAGCCAAACTGGCCAACGACACCCCTGGTCAACGCGGAGGTAGCTTGGGTCAAACAACAAGGTTGCAAACGGTGGCACGGCTCTGTGTGTTCGGTTCGAGCACGTAAGTCACAGCCGGCTTCTCCGTTAGCCATGACGATTGCAGGGGACCATAATCCAACATCAGATTTATTAGACCACGATGACCGTTCCCTAGATCCGAGCTCGGTGCTGCTGGACGTGTCCTTTTCCTAGCTGTTAGTTAGCTTCATTTACGCATAAGACAGTTGATGTTTTTACTATAAATAAAGCGTTTCCATACGCTGAATAGTTAGTCTGATGTGGTTTAATACTTTGTTGTTATAAACTCTGTTTTGAAGACCTTTTTATAAAGCGTTTTACACTTCCCACTGTGTTTATTATGAGTTGATTTAATTTGAAGAAGACAGTTATGTTTCTCTCCGTGTAGCTGATCTTTTAATTGGTTGAAGTGGATGGAGGGCCCCTGTCTACTACAACCATTGTACAGTAGCCTTTGAATTTCCTTTTCTGCATTTCTTTTTCTTTACTTGATCATGTATATTAATATACAGTTTTGAATTATGCTGTTTTTTATTTCTTCAATCTTCATGACTGATCAGTGTGTTTTTACAGCTTTGATTAGGAGCCCGGGACAGTGTGCTTTTACTTCTTTTTAACACTAGTGGCATCTGAAGTGTCTTACCTCAACTGCTAACTTTTTGCTATAATTTTCATTAGTTACTTGATTAGCTAGTTTCTTTATTTGGTTTACTTTATCAAATTTTTATCAAGATGCTAATCTCTTAATGGTTCTATTTATCATAATGCAATAATCTTTATGGGACCAAAATATTATCTAACTGCAACTTGATTTATTTAGTTTTTAGACTCATATTGCCAATTCACTCCTAACTCTTCTTTTTCACATGATCAATTCAGCTAAAGGCAGAAGGTTAAGGAAGAATACGTAGTATGATTTTTCATTTAAATTTTGGATTCCTAGAGTAGTGCTTTTGCTTTCAGCAGAGTTAATGTAAATATCATTTTCATTTCTAACAGCAGTAAGGGTATTGGACTAGTGCCATTAGTCTTTCGTTTAATGCTTTGCTTTCATTTGATGCTTTAGTTTCATTTCAAGTCATCATTCAAGTTTTCTCTTTAAAATTTAAGAAGCATTTAGAAATCATCACATACACACACATTCACTCACTTGTTTATAAATTCATCACATCATATTAGGAATATAATTTAGACATAAACTAAAAACGACAAAAAGAACTAGGAAAGGCTACTTAAGTATATATTGTACACTTCACTTCATCAGCTTACGAGCCCCGGGTTGACAATTTATGATAGCAATTTAGACAACACTAAATTGACCAAACAATTACCCGTCGGCGAGTCTGAGCAGCCTTGGCCTAGACTCTGCCTCACCAAGAGCCTCACCAAGATAGCATTATGCAATCCTAAGAGGGAAGGCTCTGTCTTCCTCTCAGGAAATGTGTATTTTCGCCCAGTGATTGTCCTCCATCACTTTTTTGTGCATTTCTGAAGGACAGTGATTGTTGGCCCAGAAAATTGTGCAATGCAATCACTAAGGCTGCAGCATTTGCCAGCTAAGACTGCGCAATTCCAACAGTCAATAGCTAGACTGGATTGTGCATTACGTAGTTCCAGTAGTTAGTCAGTCTCCCAGTAGCCCAAATTGTGCCTTGCACAGTCTTGGCAGTCAGTCTCCCGACCTCCCGGCCGAAATTGTGCAACCTTCATGATCAGTCACACAGGTATGTTGCAAGTCAATTCTCAAGTTCATTTTGGTTTTCGACTAACAGATTGCTTGCCATGATTGTTAGCATGTCTCTAGGTATTGCAGGTATTCATCTGCCTCTCATCAGTGCAGGTACAATGGTTTCCAAGAGAGAAGATTCAAAGACACCATTTAGAGGACACCTGGAGATGTAGTCGATCAAATGTCTATGAGCTTTCCTACTCACAAAGATATCAAGTTGTTCATAGATAAGGACATCAAGATATGACAGCAACAGCATCACAGTGAGCAGCATCATGAACAATAGCTGAAGGCAGCATACTGAATGCAATGAATGCAACGAATGCAAGAGGAAGGTTGTTGACAACACAGAGGTAGAACAAAGTTACAAGCTCAAGCAGATCCATTGTTGATGAAAGCAACTTTAGAGACTCAGGCGATGAGGTGACGGTGTAACATAAAGATCGCGCGAAGATAGAGAATGGAACAAAGAAGGAGTTGCATGTGTTGAAGGAGAAACTCAGGGAAGAAAATGAAGCTGCACAGACAAGCAAATGAGTTACAGCAGGAACAGGAATAACAATGGGCGCAACATGCACTCACGGATGAAACTTTGCCTGTACAAGTTAAAGATCCATCCTAGCAGCTGGCACGGAGCAGACATGGTGAGCAATGTTGTTGGTCGCATGAAAGGGATTCAGCAGCATGCATGTCATTATGTGCATGCATGTGAACCAACCCATTCATCACACTCACCAAGGCGAAGACAAGAAGCAAGTGCAACTGGAGCTCAACATGTACTTAAAAAAGTTGATGTGCATGACTACCAGCATACACTTGAAGATCAGCACGGACACTATGCATCAGTGTGTTGCCAGTTCAGCCGCACCCAAGAAGATCATGTGCATATTAGCAAACGAGTTGGATGAAGGAGCCATACCAATGCACCGGATGCAACGGAGGCAAGAGTTCACTTCGGAAAGATGTCACCATGGGGTGCATGCACACCATCATGGATGACCAAGCTTGGCATCAGATCACCACCTTCAACATCACAAGCATGTCAAAGAGTTGGTCTCACCTCAATGGACCGAGTGTCATTGATGTCTTGCATGGCTTACTCAAGCCTTTTTGTCTCACATGAGCACATGTGCATTGTAATGTAACGCCATGTCAAGTGGAATTTCAAGTGTCAATAGTTGGATGTAACAGTCATAGAGTAGATGAAGAGTCATGAGGGTAGATGAACTGTCACAAAGGGGAATTTCAAGGGTCATCCCACCATTTTCTATAAATAGAACCTTATAACTCATTGTAAAGGATTTTTGGCTAGCCAAGCTCTAATAAGACTATCTTGGAGAGAGATTTGACAGTACTGTAATGCACCTTGGCTTCTCCATTGCACAGAGATAGTCCTTTTCTTTGGAGGAGTAGGTGGATGTGGTTGTAACGTTCCACTATTGAAGCTAGCGAGTGCACATGGATGTATTGTATGACTGGAACTTACACTTCTTTATATAACAAGAGATAGCATGTTTCATGCATATTTTGTATTGTATTCCAACTATCTTGTTTACTCTAAATGGCATATGTATTTGCTTTATTATGCACACATGTATGGATTGTTTTGTATGAGCATGTATGAACCTTTCTTAAAATTGTTGATTGGTTTAACCATCACTTTGGATTGCCAGCTAACTTGATTTCCATCTTGTGATGTATCTTCGCTCATGTGTTCCCTCCCATCCGATTACTATTACAGGTTGCCAAGGGGCGCACTCATCTCAACCCACATGTGTTAGAACCTCTCATGCACCCTCCTTGACTCACTGCAACTCTCACACCCTTGCTACCAACAGATTTATCTTACTTGCCTCCATGTGAAATCGCGGTCAAGGCATTGTTATACAACCCACTGTTGGGACTCCTACACCAAACGGTCTGAGGTCTAGTTGGTACTTCTTACTGGGGAGATCCCCTTACATGTTGGTGGGTGCAGCACCATTAACAAGTTCAAACATATTAATTTTGTAAAGGATTTATAAAGAATTATCCTTCTATAATTTTTTTAATGTATTATCATTGTGTCGAGCAATAATTTTGTTACTTGACACCTTCTGAGACATTTTTTACCAATAGACAACATGTACCATTCAAGATAGAAGCCATTAAATATATTTTAAAAATAAATCAAATAATTTTCATCCAAAAATAACTTTGCTAACCAGTGCATTTATCTGAATAAATGCACTTGTACGTTTATCTCAAGAAAATGCACTGGTGTGTTTATCGCATTAAACTCACCATACGTTTAATTTTTCAGCACCGTCATGGAAAAATATATTTTTTTAAATAATTCTAAATTATGATAGTGTGAATTGTAAGGCAAAAAGCACTGCAATGATTTCACAGTGCTATTTGGAAGAAATGTGTCAGTGCGTTATATTACACTAGGAGTAACGATGAACACACCATAGATAATCAATAGTGTTATAATATATTGGTGTGTTGTATTACAGAGGGCGCACCGGTGCGTTATATTACAAAGGGAGCACCATAAAACATATAACTGTTTTTTTTAAATGGAGAGGGTCGACAGGGTTTGGATCTAATTCAATAATTGATTCCCCTAATTTACATGTCATACTCCCTATATATAGTAAGTACACAAATCCATTAAATCTAAAATTCCTAAAATGAAAAACCCTAATTGTGAAGTGCTAGAGGAAGTTAAACCCTAAGGTGAAATTTTGCAGTCATGAGCAAGGGTTTAAGGTAAGTATTGAATTTTTTTGTTTTTTTTCTTAATTTTAATTAAATTTAAATAGAAACATAAATCGTAAAAAAAATTACTAGTAAAATCTATAGTAAATTTTTTATTATACAAGGTTTTTAATTTTTTTCTGAATTATGAATAAATCTAATAGAAATTGTCACAAAATTTAACAGTAAATTTTAAAATTTGTACTATCTAGGATTTTGAGTGAATCACCATAGCTTTCAAATTCTGATCTTTCTATGGTTCCAAATTATTTTGTTGCTCCACAATGCTTTTAGTGTGTCTCTCTTCCAAATGATCTCTCTTTTAATAAAACCCTAACAGAAATTGTAAATTTTTTTATTAGTAAAATAAGCAATAAAATTTACAAAATTTACTATGTCGGGTTTTGAGTGAATCACCATACCTTTCAATTTTTGATCTTCTGAATAGTTCTACTGCTCCAAAGTATTATACTGTTGCATAGTGCTCCTGGTATGTCTCTCTTGCAAATCACTCCCTTGAAATTTTGGGTAAAATAATGAAATAGCGAATAACTTTTTGCTATTTAAGAATCATTATGAAATCAAATTTCGAAAAATCAATTGTTGCTCGTTTTTTAATTTTAAAAAAATGAAAAAAAAGTCACGTTTTTTTAATTAATTTCTCCACTCATCGGTGTGTTCGATAGTTAATCTCACCAGTGTGTTTATAGGAAAAGTGCACTGACTTTGTTGGGGCGCCAAATTTTTTCAATGCATCGACATGATGCAATATTTCTTTTTTCCAAAATCCTAAAATAATGCGATTAATTTTTTTAACACAACTGTGCAGTTTCTATTTAAAAGCATCATTCCTCTAATTGTTATAAGAGCGTTGAGTTGGTTGAATTTTTTTCTATTTTCTAAAATCTGAAAACAAGTGCGTAGTGGTGGTGTTGTTTTTGTGAAACATGTTGGTGTGTTTTTGTACAACAGCACCGATATGACAACATATTTTTTTCAGAATGTCGAAAACCGGTGCGGGTATTATTTGAATGCCCCGGTGCTGGTGTTTTTTAAATGCATCAGTGTGATTTGTTCCAATAAACGCACCGGTAGGTTTTAAAAGGTATGAATTGCAGTAATTCATAGCATACATTATAAGAGCAAAGAGTTGGTTGAGTTCATTTTTATTTTTTTAAATCCAGAAACAGGGGCGTACTAGTGTTGTTTTTTTTAAATGCAATGGTGTGTTTTTGTATAAGAGCACTGATATTATAACATATTTTTTTCAGAATGTTGGTCACCAGTGCGGGAATTATTTAAATGCCTTGGTGCTGGTATTATTTATACGCGCTGGTGCGCTTTATTCTAATAAGTGCACCAGTATGTTTTAAAAACTATCTGGAATTTTATTTTCACATAAAACAGCATATTAATCTCAAATTATCCTTTAGGGTGCATCCATGTGAATTACAGTAGTTTATAGTATACATTTTCCACTTAAAGTCATATTATTCTTAAAAATTGGTTTGAAAATTATATTGAAATTCAGATTGTGGCTATATGGTTCTTGAGATTAATTTTAGATATGCACACAAAATTTTATTTCTGATTTTTTTCAAATGCAAGGACAAAATCTCAATAATATCAAATGGTCAATTCTTCAAATTATAGCTCGTTCTGTATTGTTGATCAAAGTCCTTCACAGAGTTCTTTCTTTCCATCTCTAGTAAGTTCATATTTTATAAATATTTCCATTATCTAATTGATTTTATTTTTTTTAATCCATGTCAATATGAATAAAAATGTATCCAAATTTGCAGAATCCTAATTTAGAATTGAGTTTAGATGCGGAAAATATTCCTCCATTTCCAAAATGTTGAAAGCTCTTATCAGAAGCAACATATCGCAAGCAATTGGTAGATGAAAATGGACAACCTCTTCACCTTGCCAATTGGAACATGTCATCTTCCTACCGCAATCTTGGATCAACGATGGTAATAATTGTTTGGTATAATGCAATTTCAACAAAACAAATGAATTAATGTGCTTACTAATATCATTGATATTGTACTAATGACGTTCAATATTTTTTGAAATTAGGATTCTAGTGATGATGAGCAACCCACCTACAATCTTCTGGTGCACCCCACTACAATTTCAACTCGAGAGAAGGTTTCATTAAGAGTAAGAACCAGAGAGGAAGCATACAAAGAATGGTTGAACAACCACCTATTCAATTCCCACTGCGTCCAAATTCACCAATTAGGAATGACTACAACAATAGTAGTTCTTCATCACAAGTTGGCAATGGAAGCAATCAAATAGAGGTTGGTATGGATGATTACTTATGGGATATGAATTCCATGGAGGCAATGTTGTTAGTTTCATTCCAGAATGATGAGCTAGGTGATGATGCTCATATCACTAATACCTTATTCGAAATCCTAAAATTTGCTTCCACCACCCCTCTCTTTGGACCTGGTGGCAAGTCAAATCCTACTCAGTTGCGGACAACAATTTTGTTGTACAACTTGAAAGCAAATTTTTGCATGTTGAGTGCATGTTTCTCGGCAATATTGAGGTAATTTACCAGCATGATCGATCAAGTTCCTTATATTTTGTCACACAATTAAAATTAAAAATGGTCGATTTTATGAATGTTAAATATTGACATTGTCAATTACATTCCCCACCAAATACAAGTTATTCAAAGATAAGGTTCTTCCAAGTGATAATGTCTTACCGGGTAGCTGCAAAGAGGTGAAGCAATTGTTGAAAATGTTGGGTGTTGATTACATATCATATTATGCATATCTGAATGATTGTATTCTATATAGAGGAGAATACACAAATAAAGAGATATGTCTGAAATGTGAACATGATAGGTACCGTAATTCAAAAAAATGGGTAAATCACATTGTCCTCCTCATAATATATTGAGGCACGTGCCTATAATCCCAAGGATTCAAAGACTCTTTCATTGCAAAGAATTAGCTATGTTGCAGGGATGACATGCCTCACACAGAAGTGAGTCAGGAGTTTTGTGAATCCCAACATATTCAATAGCCATGAAGCATATAAAGGATACATGGCCTGAAAAATTCAAGGATGAAGTACGAAGTCTACGACTCAGCATAGTCATGGATGGCGTCAACCCATATTCCCTCCAACGCATCAACTATTTTGTTTGGCCTATAGTAGTTATCAATAACAATATCCCTCCATGGTTATCGTGAAGAATGAACATCTTATGTTGGATCTCATAGTCCCTGGTAGAAGATAAGTGAATAATATGGATGTCTACTTACAACCATTGGTAAATGAATTGAAGGAATTATGGGAAGGGATACATGTGTACGATGTATTAAAATCCATCGCAACAGAGAGGAATTTTACGTTGTATGAAATATGTGCTTACACCATACATGATGATCCAGGCTTAATAGTTTGCTCTAGTAAATTACATTTTTATTGATTTGTTTATATACGTAACAATATTGTTTCGTGTATTAATTTAATTCATTGTAATTGTTCTAATATTCATGGTCGCTAATGTGTCGGCCTATATAGAATCATTTTGCAGGTCTTGTAACAAAAGGGTATCATGGATGTAAATGTCGTGGACCTTCTCTGAAGGTTAGGTGGTCTGACTACCTACGAAATCTAGTGTATGACTACTCCAAGGTATTCCTCCTAGAATAACACCCTTATAGAAGAGAAACATCTACTTTCAATGGTAAACCAAAGAGAACCCAAAGACCTGCAATAATGACACCAGTTGAATGGCTTAGAGCGTAAGAGAGAGAGAAGGAGAAGGAGTTTGCATAAATGTTCGATTCAAATGGGGAGCCTATGTTCGAAAATCCATAATTCTTCAACACCTATGTTGAGAAATTACCCACTGGGATGAAAAGGAAATGTGTATTCTATGAGATCCCATATTGAGAGCATCTTAAGATTGCCCACTTACTAGATCCCATGCATATATTTAAAAATGTTTCGTCTTCTTTATGGAGGCACATATCATTGAAAGAAAGAGACACATTATCTGTTAATAGAGATCTTATTTCTGCAAAAACTAAAAAGAAACATTGGCCCCAAGGCAAGAAACTAGAGGAGAGGTTGGTCCCTCTTGGTCTTTAAAAGAAGGTGATGTCCCGTGGATTTTAAATAAAGATGATATTTCTTTGGAAAAGGAAGTTATAATGAGTGTGTGGGTGCCTTCTTTATATGGGTCTTCATTACGGTGTTGCTTTATTGTGGAATACCATTTGTCGGGGTTGAAACCGCATGACCATTTGAACCTTCTAAGAGTATGAATGTTAAAAACGTGATTTTTTTATTTTTATTTTTATTTTTATGTAATGGGATATTTTATAATTATTTTTTGTATAATGTAATATTCATTGTGCAATGTCATTATCCTCTACTCGTGCGTGGGTATGTGAACCATGACTTCCCTTAATAGCTACGACATGCCATATCTAAATATCTGCATTTCTACGTTGGATCACATCAAAGGAGATTCATATGGCTAGTATTCCATGATGGTGTCAAGAGATAGATGAGATTTTTTGTATGTTTGAGAAGTAACTGCTAACAAGTTTCATGGACTTGCAAGTTCATCTTTTCATTCACCTAGTAGATGATGTTGAATTAGTTGGGGTGGTTTCTTGTCATTGGATGTTCTTCTTAGAGAGTATATGAAGAAATTTAAAATATTTGTTTAACAAATGGAAAAACTCGAGGGGTCTATGGTAGAGGGGTATATATCATATGAATCTTTCTATTATTCTAGTGAGTACATCAACCAGATCATCAACACACTAGGTGCAACAATTTGGGACGGAAAAAGGGATGAAGACAAAAGAGAAGGGGAGCTTCTCGAAATGAATGGTAAGAGGTGTATGATAATTACTACACCATAACTATTCACATTGAACATCATATTAATGCATGTTTGTGTGTGTGTGTGTGTGTGTGTGTGTGTGTGTGTGTGTGTGTGAGTGGGTGTGTGTGTGTGTTGGCTTGATTTCATCAGTGAATTTAGAAATTAAAGCCATCAACAAATTCATTCTTTACAATATGGAAGTGACATATTCGTGGGCCACATTGTACGAATGGTAAGAGGAGTATGATAATTACTACACCATAACTATTCACATTGAACATCATATTAATGCATGTGTGTGTGTGCGTGTGTGTGTGTGTGTGTGTGTGTGTGTGTGTGGGTGTGTGTGTGTGTTGGCTTGATTTCATCAGCGAATTTAGAAATTAAAGCCATCAACAAATTCATTCTTTACAATATGGAAGTGACATAGCCGTGGGCCACATTGTACGAATAGAAGATGAGGAAATGGGATAGTCACAGGAAAGAATTCAAACGGTTGAATGGTAGAAGTGTGCCTTATCTCGATCATTTAATAGAAAATATGTCAATGACATGCCCTAACAGTTGGGTTGTTGAGCAAGTCGGAGAGAAATATGGTGCATCTAGTCATTACTTGCATGCTAAAGAGGATGCGCTAATCATAGGGATTAGATGCAAAAACTTGGTAATTATAATCTCTTTTTGTACAGTTTTAACTTCATATTGGACCTTTGAATTGTAACATCTATATATATTTTCTATTTTTAATTATGTTTGGGTTATTAGACACATGACACTGTGATTTTTTCACTTTTCGATAGGTGCATTTGTCCCCATTTGTCCCCTAATCGAGACAAGATCATTTAATAAATAAAAATAATTAATGGAAATAAAATAAACTAAAATAAAAATATACACAAGTCAAAAGAAATATATATATATACCCCAAGGGTTAGCTTAGTTGGATGAGTTCCCATTTCTAAGTATCTCACCAGTTGGGAGGTCACAGGGTCAAATCCCCTCGACACCCTTGGGGTTAGGCCCTAGTTGTTTGGCCGGCAAGTAGATCCCTTCGAGTTGATCTAGTTGGATTTTTCCTATGGATGTAGCGGTCACCTAGTTTCCGTGAACCACACTTAAAAGAAATTAAAAATAATATAAATAAAAATCAATAATATATATTATATATATATATTATATATATATATATATTATATATATATATATATATATAAGTAATCAATAAATAGAATTAGATCAATAATAATACGGGATTGAGGCTCATTAAACAAATAACAAAAATACTAAAAGGAGTTAAGAACAAATAAGAGGATAAAATACTTAAGAAAACATGAAGGATCAAGAATATAAACTCTAATGAAGAATAAACCAACAACAAATATTATAAAAATAACAGCAATACCTATATAGATAAATAAACAAACAAAATAAATCCCAAAAGAAACCTAAAAAACTAGGAGGAGAGGACAGAGACCTAACTTCTACTAATAATCCAACCATCGCCTCTATTCAAATTATTGGGTCTTTTTCGATTTCTAGGGCCTCCCTAAATTTATGATGATAGAAATGACTAACCCTAGCAACGAATTGGGCTTCCTCAATGCATATGTGATGCTTAAATTTATGTGCATGCTCTTCCAAAGCAGAGGAGTGAGTCCTGCCATGCTTGATGTCAGTGGCATGCTCACGAATCCTTTGATTAATTGAGCGACCAATCTCACCAATGTAAGGAGTCCCACAAGAGCATGGGATAACATAAACACCCTTCATATTATTCGGGTCCACTGGGTCTTTTACAGGTCTAAGGGAGCTCTGGATGGTATTTAAAGGCTTGAAGGTTGAAGCCACCTTATGCTTCCTTAAGATCCTCACATACTTATCAGTGGTCCCTTGGATAAAAGGAATATGAACACCAAAAAATTGATCCTTGGTATCTTTCTTAGCACTAAGACATTTTTCAGCTCTGAGGAAAGCCTTAGTACATTAGTGTTTATTATACCCATTATTAAAGAAAACACGTAGGAGATGTGCTTTCTCTTCACTAAGATGGTTGTCATCAAAAACTCTTAAAGCTCTAGTCACTAAGGTGTTGAGAACACCAAGCTTTTGAGCTAGGAAATTATGAGAATTAGCATGAAGATATTGCTCCATATGAGTTTTCTTATGAAATACCTGATGAGAAAAAGAGCCATCATCATTCCTTGAGAGGAGGACATCAAGGAAGGGCAGACTACCATTACTTTCAAATTCCATGGTGAACTTTATGGAACTAGAATGATTGTTAAGATGGAGGAAAAATAGTTCGAACTCTTCCTTACCATGGGACCAGATGACACAAGTGTCATCCACAAACCTCTTCCACATCTTAGGCAGAACACGAGAAGAAGTTAATTCCTTTGATTCAAAATCCTTTATGAATAGATTAGCTACCACAGGGGAGAGGGGGGAACCCATGGCGACACCGTAAGTTTGGTCATAGAATTCCTCATCAAATGAAAAGAAAGTAGAAGTAAGACAAATACCAACTAAATTAGTCGTATCATGATCTGCAATGTGCTTGGTGACTTTGATGGCCTCGTTGTAGGGATATTAGTGTAGAGGGAGACCACATTGAAGCTCACAATTTTGTCATTCGGATCAAGCTTGAAACTCTTTAACTCATTGACAAACGATGCAGTGTCCTTGATGAAGGATTTTGTATGACCAACAAGGGTCTTAAGCTCCTTGGCTAAATATTTAGCAAGAAGATTAGCTGGCCCTCCTATCGTGTTGACAATGGGTCCCAGAGGAGCCCCTTCCTTATGAATCTTTGGTAGGCCATAGATTTTGGGGGTAAGAGGGAAAATTTCTATAAGCTTGTGATTGAACGAGTTGACCGAGCTACTAGCATTTATAGTAAGAGTCGTATTTTTGGAAATCTTCTTCAAGGGATCCTTGTTGAGTTTCCTGTAGGTCCCGCTATTATGGAGGTGGTCCAACATCTTCCGACGGTAACCATATTTATCAAGAATAACCATAGCACCACCTTTGTCAGCTTTGAGAACAACAATATTATTATTATTGTTTAACGATTTGAGAGCATCAATATGAGGTTTGTTGATGTTGTTCTTAGGGGGCTTTTCCTTTCTAAGGAAAACCGCACTGTCTTAACGAATGATATCTTTAGTGACGTTAGGTAAGTCTCTAATACCATATTCAATGTCACAGGTGATATCGTCGACCAAGATCTTTCTAGGAGCAAGAGAAAAATTTAAGCCTTTCTCTAAAAGACTAAAGACAAGGGGATCAAAAGAAAAGCTAGAGAAATTCACAACCCTATTACTAGAAGAAGAAAGAAAATTGGAACAAACATTATTATCCAAACCTAGAGCCTTATTACCAATCCTAATATTATTACAATAATCAGAATTGAATACAAAGTCACTAACCTCATTAATATTATTATTATTATTAAGCCCAGTGATATTATTATTATACAAATTATTGTTATTATTATTATTATATTATCTCCAAACATAAAGTATTATTTCTATTTCTAATATTATTATTCCTATCTGAATTGAAAATACAGTGATTATTATTATTATTGTTAAAAACAATTAATATTATTATTATACAAGTTATTCTTATTATTTAATTCAATATTATAAATATTATTATTAATCGAACCACTTCCACTATTTTCGAAACCAACAGAAACCAAAGAAGAATTAACGAACAATGAACCTGAGGGAATCTCACCCGGTAAATTTGCAGAGTTATTATAACTGAAACACGAGAATGTTACGGCTTCACCCTTGATGGTGGAAGTGTGAGAAACACTGTTAACCCAAGATCAGAGAGCATAGATTTGATTAGAATTAATTATGCTCCTGGAAAGACCACGAAAGAAACTAGACTCATTTGGCTACGAGATCGATTTCTCTGAGAGCTTACTAAACTTCTTGGACTACTTTACTTTCCGGATTTCTTTCAGACGATTAGATTTCAATGTCGAGCAAGACTCGATCCTTGACAAAAGGGGAGAAACGATCTAATTTAAAAGCTCCAAATGCATAGACAACAAATCACGAGAAATACAATCTAGAAACTTTCTCACCTTGCCAATCTCCAAACGAACTAACGGCATGCTAGCATTAGGAAAAATATGAAGGTAACTAGAATTATTATGAGGGTACATAATCTGAGTGAATAGAGGAAGAAGGAAAGGGTCTCTACATCGTTTTAGAAAATTCAGATATGTCTTCAACTTGGAAACCCTTACGTGAGATCGTTCAAAATGATGAACTTTAATAGCAGTGTCCCTTCCGTATAGGGTAGTAATTTCTGAATTCAGACTTTTATGATCTCTAATGAATTAAGAAAAGTCTTTTGGTAGAAATCACATAGGAGAAATTTTTGGCCAACACGTTTTGAACCAACAATTGCGGTTCATCATCAGGACCAGATGAAGAGGTAGACCATGGCAAAGACTTAAAGAGAGCGCAATGTAGAGAGCATAATTTCAAGTAAGGATTATATTCGAACAATAATATTTAAATTATGATATTAATTTATTAATATATTAAAAACAAATATTATTAAGTAACGGCTATATTAAATGGCTAGTTTTTGAAAAATATTATTTAAATTATGATATTAATTTATTAAAAACAAATATTAATAAGTAACAGCTATATTAAACGGCGAGTTTTTGAAAAATAATATTTGAATTAATTTATTAAAATAAAATATTATTAAAAAATTCTATTGCTCGGGACAATCGAAAAAAATAATAAATAAATAAACTAAAACAAAAAAAATAAAAATAAACAAACAAACAAACCAAGAATCAAAAAAAACAAAGTCAAACTCCAAACAAGGAGGGAAATCAAAAATTATAAAAAAGGAGTCAAGACCCTCATCGAGACAAGATCATTTAATAAATAGAAATAATTAATGCAAATAAAATAAACTAAAATAAAAATAATTAATGGATAATAAATAAAATAAAACAAAATATACACAAGTCAAAAGAACACGAAGGATCAAGAATATAAACTATAATGAAGAATAAACCAACAACAAATACTATAAAAAGAACACCAATACCTACATAGATAAATAAAGAAACAAAATAAATCCCAAAAAGAAACCTAAAAAACTAGGATGACAAGACTCGACCCAACTTCTACTAATAATCCAACCATCGTCTCTATTCAAATTATTGGGTCTTTTTTCGATTTCTAGGGCCTCCCTCAATTTACGATCATGGAAATGACTAACCCTAGCAACGACTTGGGCTTCCTCAATGCAGATATGATGCTTAGATTTATCTGCATGCTCTGCCAAAGTAGAGGAGTGGGTCCTTCCATGCTTGATGTCAGCAGCATGCTCACGAATACTTTGATTAATCGAGCAACCAATCTCACCAATGTAGGGAGTCCCACAAGAGCATGGGATAACATAAACACCCTTCATATTCTTGGGGTCCACTGGGTCTTTTACAGATCTAAGGGAGCTCTGGATGGCATTTCAAGGCCTAAAGGTTGAAGCCACCTTATGCTTCCTTAGGATCCTCGCAATCTTATTATTGGTCCCTTGGATAAAAGGAAGATGAACACCAAAAAATTGATCCTTGGTATCTTTCTTAGCAATAAGACCTTTTTCAACTCTGAGGAAAGCCTTAGTACATTGGTGTCTACTATACCATTATTAAAGAAAACACTTAGGAGATGTGCTTTCTCTTCACTAAGATGGTTGTCATCAAAAACTCTTAAAGCTCTAGCCGCTAAGGTGTTGAGAACACCAAGCTTTTGAACTGGGAAATTATGAGAATTAACATGAATATACTACTCCGTATGAGTTTTCTTCTCTATTCAAATTATTGGGTCTTTAAGATATTTCTAGGGCCTCCCTCAATTTACGATGATGGAAATGACTAACCCTAGCAATGACTTGGACCTCCTCAATGCAGATGTGATGCTTAGATTTATCTGCATGCTCTACCAAAGCAAAGGAGTGGGTCCTGCCATGATTGATGTCCGCGGTATGCTCACGAATCCTTTGATTAATCGAGCGACCAGTCTCACCAATGTAGGGAGTCCCACAAAGAGCATGGGATAACATACACACCCTTCATATTCTTTGGTTCCACTAGGTATTTTACAAATCTAAGGGAGCTTAGATGGTATCTAAAGGCCTAAAGGTTGAAGCCACCTTATGCTTCCTTAGGATCATCGCAATTTGTTAGTGGTCCCTTGGATAAAAGGAAGATGAACACCAAAAAATCAATCCTTGGTATCTTTCTTAGCACTAGGACCTTTTTCAACTCCGAGGAAAGTGTTAGTACATTAGTATCTATAATACCCATTATTAAAGAAAACAGTTAGGAGATGTTTTTTCTCTTCATTGAGATGGTTGTCATGAGAAACTAATAAAGCTCTAGTCATTAAGGTGTTGAGAACACCAATCTTCTGAGATGGGAAATGATGATAATTAGCATGAAGATATTGCTCCATATGAGTTTTCTTACGAAATACCTGATGAGAAAAAGAGCCATCATCATTCCGTGAGAGGAGGACGTCAAGGAAGGGCAGACTACCATTACTTTCAAATTCCATGGTGAACTTAATGGAACTAGATTGATTGTTAATATGGAGGAAAAAACCATGGGTGTAGATGACACAAGTGTCATCCACAAACCTCTTCCACATCTTAGGCAAAAGACGAGAAGAAACTAATACCTTCGATTCAAAATCCTCCATGAATAGATTAACTACCACGGGAGAGAGGGGGGAACCCATGGCGACACAACAAGTTTTCTCATAGAATTCCCCATCAAATGAAAAGAAAGTAGAAGTAAGACAAATACCAACTCAATTAGTTGTATCAGGATCCGTAATGTGCTTGGTGACTTCAATGGCCTCATTGATAAGGATATTAGTGTAGAGGGAGACCACATCGAACCTCACAAGTTTGTCATCCGGATCAAGCTTGAAAATCTTTAGCTCATTGACAAATAATGTAGAGTCCTTGACAAAGGATTTTGTATGGCCAACAAGGGGCTTAAGCTTCTAGGTTAAATATCTAGCAAGAAGATAAGTTGGCCCTCCTATAGTGTTGACAATGGATCTCAGAGGAGCCCCTTCCTTATGAATCTTTGGTAGGCCATAGATTTTGGGCGTAAGAGGGAAACTTTCTATAATCTTATGACTGAACGAGTTGACCGAGCTACTAGCCTTTATATCAAGAGCCACACTTTTGGAAATCTTCTTCAAGGGATCCTTGTTGAGTTTCCTGTATCTCCCGCTATTATGGAGGTGATCCAACATCTTCCAAGCATAATCATCTTTATCAAGAATAACCATAGCACCACCTTTATCGGCTTTGAGAAAAACAATATTCTTATTATTGTTTAACGATTTGAGAGCATCAAACTTAGGGTTGTTGATGTTGTTCTTAGGGGGCTTTTCCTTTCTAAGGACAACTACATAGTCTTGATGAATGATATCTTTAGTGATGTCTAGCAATTCTCTAATACCATATTCAATGTCATAGATGATATCGTCGACCGAGATCTTTCTAGGAGCAAGATAAAAATTTAAACCTTCTCCAAAAGACTAAAGACAGGGGGATCAAAAGAAAATCTAGAGTGATTGACAACCTATTACTAGAAAAGGAAAGAAAATTGAAATAAACATTATTATCCAAACCTACAGCCTTATTACCAATCCTAATATTATTACAATTATCAGAATTGAAAATAGAGTCACTAACCTCATTATTATTATTATTATTATTATCCAAACATAAAGTATTATTGTTATTCCTAATATTATTATTCCTATATGAATTGAAAATACAATCACTATTGTTATTATTATTATTAAACCTAATATTATTATTATTATTATTCAATTGAATATTATAAAAATTATTATTATTAGAACCACTTCCACTATTTTCAAAACCAACAGAAACCAAAGAAGAATTAATGGACAATGAACCTGAGGGAATCTGACCCAGTAAATTTGCAGAGTTATTACAGTCAAAACACGAGAACGTTCTACCTTCATGCTAACTCTCTTCATTTCCCAACTCAAACGCTTGGTGTTCTCAACACCTTAGCGACTAGAGCTTTAAGAGTTTCTAATGACAACCATCTCAATGAAGAGAAAGCACATCTCCTAAGTGTTTTCTTTAATAATAGGTATAGTAGACACCAATGTACTAAGGCTTTCCTCAGAGCTGAAAAAGGTCCTAGTGCTTAGAAAGATACCAAGGATCGATTTTCTGGTGTTCATATTCCTTTTATCCAAGGGACCACTAACAAGAATGTGAGGATCCTAAGAAAGCATAAGGTGGCTTCAACCTTTAGGCCTTTAAAGACCATCTAGAGCTCCCTTAGATCTGTAAAAGACCCAGTGGACCCCAAGAATATGAAGGGTGTTATGTTATCTCATGCTCTTGTGGGATTCCCTACATTGGTGAAATTGGTCGCTCGATTAATCAAAGGATTCGTAAGCATGTCACTGACACCAAGCATGGCACCACCACTCCTCTACTTTGGCAGAGCATGTAGATAAATCTAAGCATCGCATTTGCATTGAGGAGGCCCAAGTCGTTGCTAGGGTTAGGCATTTCCATCATCATAAATTGAGGGAGGCCCTAGAAATTGAAAAAAGAACAAATAATTTGAATAGAGACGATGGTCGGATTATTAGTAGAAGTTGGGTCCCTGTCTTGTCCTCCTCGTTTTTTAGGTTTCTTTTTAGGATTTTTTTTGTTTGTTTATTTATTTATGTAGGTATTGGTGTTCTTTTTATAGCAGTTGTTGTTGGTTTATTCTTCATTAGAGTTTATATTCGTGATCCTTCGTGTTTTCTTAAGTATTTTATCCTCTTATTCATTCTTAATTTCTTTTAGTATTTTTGTTATTTGTTTAATGGGCCTCAGCCCCGTATTTTATTGTTGGCCCAATTTTATTTATTAATTACTTTTATTTGAATAATTATTTTTATTTATTAAATGATCTTGTCTCGATTAGCGTCTTGACTCCTTTTTATAATTTTTTACTTCCCTCCTTGTTTGGAGTTTGACGTTGATTTTTTGATATTTTTTTTCGATTATCTCCTAGTAATATAGAATTTTTAATAATGTTTGATTTTAATAAATTAATTTAAATTTTATTTTTCAAAAACTAACCATTTAATATAATCGTTACTTAATAATGTTTGCTTTTAGTAAATTAATATCATAATTTAAATATTATTTTTCAAAAACTAGTTGTTACTTAATAATATTTGTTTTTAATATATTAATAAATTAATAGCATAATTTTAATATCATTGTTCAAATATAGACGTTACTTGAAATTATGGTCTCTACGTTGCTCTCTATTTAAGCCTTTGCCATATTCTACCTCTTCATTGGTCTTGACGATGAACCACACTTCTTGGTTTGAAACGCATTAGCCAAAAATTTATGTTTGTGATTTCTACCGAAAGACTTTTCTTAAAAGAAATTAATGCCGGCCATAATTACAATACTTCAATTTACATCTTAATCTGATATAACTTTATATAGAGATATAAAGTAACTGAAAATAAAAATAATAATTTAGCTTTGATTATGAGGAAGAAATGTAATGAGTAAAAAAATATAATTTAGTTTTTACTACAAGGAAGAAATGTAATTTTTCACATGATAAGAAATAGTATTATAAATATTATGTAATTCAACCATAAATAAAATATTTCAACATCCATATTGAATAACATAATTTTATAGATATTTTATATAGAGAAAAAAAAAAAAAAAAAAAAAAACCCTTATATTTTCGCTTTAATGAGAAAGATTGAGAGAATTATTATTCCATTAATAGTTGTTTTCTAATTTCCTCCTTGAAACCATGAAATCGGCATTTTTCTTGCTTAATAATTGCTTGTAAGTTTTGGACTACTGGGATGCGCGTGCTCTCACTATGTGCCCTTCCCTGGTGCGCCCTCAAGGCCTCCCAAGGCACGAGCTACGTCCTGATCAGAGCGGCCTCCTGTTGCGAACATGGAACGACCGGATCCACCGGAGGATGGAGACCCTCCTCCAGAAAATTTGACCTCTAAGCACGATGAAAATGCAGATGCCTTTACATCTCTGATTTCTACCATTGGCCCTCCAAGAACCAGACCTTCGGTATCCAAGTTTGTGAAGAAACTCGAAGACATCCCTGAGATCTCTCTACCTCCATCTCTCCCTCGCTGGGCAGCTCTGTCTCTATCCGAAAGGGGCTTGGTCGGCCAGTTTACAGGACTTTGGCCCTCACCATGCTCGGTTCAGAAATGGGTTGAGAGGAATTGGTCCTCTTCAATAAATGGAAAAATCTCCATAAGATTTTGTGGAAGAGGGTAATACACCTTTCATTTCGAAACAAAGGAAGATCAAGACCTAATCTTCAGAAGCGACCCATACTTCATGGACATGTGAGGCATGTATTTAAATAGATGGACCCTTGACTTCGACCATGAAATGGATGTCCCTAGCGCAATGTCAGTTTGGATCAGACTCCCCCGTCTCTCCCTATATTGATGGGGCGATGAATCTATCAGGGCCATTTGGAATGCAGTGGGGAAGTATATTGATAGATGAAAACCAAAAGAGAACATGCATGCTTGTGCGAGGATATGTGTCGAAGTGGATCTAGGGAAGGGCTTATTGGAGGCAGTGAAGATCAAAGTAGACCAATGGACGCACATACAACAGTTGGACCATGAGCAGATATTGTTTAAATGCAAGGTATGCCATGAATATGGTCATTTTGCAAATAGATGTCCAAAAAAACAAGAAAGTGAAAATTTAGAAGAGTCGGAATCAAAATGGGAACAAGTTAAAAAGAAAAAATCGGAAAACAAACAACCCCTCTCCTCCTCAATTCAACCCCAAGCTCCCCCCTCCCCTGCTCCTTCCCCCCTCCCCCCCCCCCCAGCCAACCCTCCCCTAATCTCCACATCTTTCATCAATCCCAACCCCTTTGGACCCCTTGAAGATCCTCCCATCCCTTCCACATTCCACCCCTCCTCCCCCTATCCTCACCCCCTCTACTCTCATTATCCCTTGCAGCCCCCCTCCTCCCTTAGTTGATAGAAATTTGACAATAAACCAATCAAAGGAATCACTACAAACCTTACATCACCAAAAGAAAGCGGGAAGAAGATCTAACAAAGAATTGAGAGATGAAGCGGCAGCAAAAGAAATGGCATTAGGAACGCAACAGCCCATGGACTCTTTTTTTGGGAAAAGCTCCGGGAACAATGAGAAAAACCAAAACCACCAAAGAGGGAAAGGCCCTTCTGCCCATCATCTAAATAAATAATGATTGTAGTCTCATGGGACTATTGTGGTTTGGGGATGCCTTTTAAAGTAAATGCAGCAAAAGATATTCTAGTAAGGGAAGCCCCAAATATTCTAATGCTTCTAGAGACCAAAACTAGTTTCCAAGGCTCGGAAAAAATGATCAAAAATCTAAAAAATTACGATGGAACAGCTCAACAAACTATAGGGGCCTTAGGGGGTACATCCACCTTATGGAGGAAAGGAAAATGGGAGTTGCTTCAACAAAAAAAGGAACAACTCTCGATTAGAACATATCTAAAAGAGATAACCACCAATGAGCAATTTTGCATTGTCAACATATATGCTCCCAATCACTTCAGAGAAAAAAACAATATTGGAATATGGTTCAAGAGACCTTAAATGATACTCAAAACAGAAAAATAATTTTGGGAGGGGACCTCAATATTGTCCATAATGTGGAGGAGAAATTTGGTGGGGTTTACCAATTCATGCCCTTCAAGGGATGCCATCGAAAACATAATGGAAAAAAACAATCTAATAGACACTCCTCCCAACAATGGAAAGGATACTTGGAGCAACAAGATGGTAGGAAGTAGCAATATAAAGGAAATATTAGATTGCATTTTGGTTCAGGACAACATCATCTCCAACTACAATTTAGCAAGATCAAGAATAATTCACACAACAGCATCAGACCACAAGCTGGTGGTAATTTCTATGGGGTTGTTGGAAAATCAAGGCCCAATACCTTTCAGATACTGCCCAACATGGAATAGCAATGAAGGTTTTAAAAATCTAATTGTAGATGTGTGGTCCCAAAAAGTCTCGAGGTCCCCTATTATGTGTAGAAAACCAAGTTAAAAAAGCCTGAGAAAGGAACTGAAAAAATGGGTCATAGGAAAAGAAAGGTTAAGTCATTAAAAAAAATGGAGGGAATTCAAGAGACAAAAGAAAATGAGGAGGAGACCAAAGAATACCATCTTCAGGAAAAGGCCCTAAATTGGGAAATATACAGAGAAAACCGAAAAGAAGAGGAAGTGGTGAGATTAAAGTCAAGAAGCCTATGGTTAAAAGCAGTGGATAAAAACACAGCCTTTTTTCATAATTCTATGAAAATCAAAAGGGCCAGAAATCATAACGACAAAATCCAAATAGAGGGACAGGAAATTAGAGGAGCCGTTGATTTAAAAAAAGAAGCACATAAACATTTTAAAAACCTCCTAATAGCAAATGGAGAAATTGAAAAATTCGAATCATTTTTGCAACATGTGCCAACAAGATAAGTGTTGTCCAAAATTCAGAACTTATGTAAGAAATCAGAGAAGAAGAAATCGAGACAGCAGTTTGGGGCCTACATCCAGACAAAGCATCGTGTTCAGACAGCGTCACAATTTCTTTTTTCAGGCATCACTGGCATATAATAAAAGAGGATTTAGCAAGAATGATAAGGAATGTGTTTATTAAAAAAAATATGGGAGGTTTTACTAAATCCTCTTATCTGGCTTTAATTCAAAGGATGCAAGGCCTTCCACATTTATCAGATTCTGACCTATATCATTGTGCAACTTTTCTTACAAAATAATAACAAATATCATAGCCAATCGAATTAATAAATTTATCCCTGAGATTATCTCGGAAAACCAAGGAGGTTTTGTTCCAAATAGACAAATTATCGACAACGTTCTGGTTGTCCAAGAAGCACTACACTCAAGCATGCTGAAAAAAGAACATGGAATCATCATAAAATTGGATATGGCCAATGCCTTTGACCGTGTAATCCTTCCTTACCTTACTGTTGTCTTAAGGACATTTGGCTTCTCAAACGACATCATTGAGGTAATAAGCACCTACATTATGGGACCATGGATAGCGTCGTTGATAAATAGAAGACTGAGTGACTTCTTTCAAAGTTCCATAGGGTTGAGGTAGGGTCGTCCCCTTTCCCCTTTATTATATATAATAATGGCCAATTCATTAAGTAGAGCTTCAGAAAAGAGAAGGAGAGAAATAACACTAATTGGTTTGCACATATCACTTGGTGTAAGAAGCATTAATCACTCCTTGTTCATAGATGACACATTGTTGATGGGTGGAGCCTCATGCATTATTGCCAGAAGGTTCAAAAAATTCATAGATAAATTCATGGAGGTTTCAAGTGGTCTCTTAAACAATGCAAAATGTAGAATATACGACTAGAATGCTTCCTCCCGCACCATGCAAAGAATATCACAGATCCTAGAGATTCCCATATAGGAAAATTACCTAGGACTACCCATATCAAAAGAAAATGTGAAGGTTGAGTTATGGAGCACATAAATTAAAAATATGAAGGGAAAAATCCAAAGTTGGGGCTTGCAGTGTTTGAACATAGCGGGCAAGGTGATCCTAATCAAAGTCATGCTCATTGCACTGCCAATTTACCAATATGCCACTATACTAGTTCCAGCCAGCATCCACAAACAAATGGAGATAATAATCAGTGGTTTTCTATGGCAGGGAGGGAAAAACGATACCAAAAAGTTCATCTTGGTCAAATGGGAACAAGTAAGTTTGCCTTATGAGAAGGGAGGTTTATCCATAAGGCTGCCAAGAATCATGAATGATGCCCTTAGGGCCAAAATTATATGGAGAATGATAACCAGAAAAGATAGCTAGTGGAAACAAATTTTGGCTTTAAAATATATGAATCATCAAAGAACTCACTTGCTAGATGAAAATGTCCCTATAAGGCCATGTTTGCAAGTATGGAAGCTAGTCAAAAAAGTGTTACCTACTATCACCAAGTACACTTCAAAGCTGCCCGAAAATGGAAAAAGTATCAAGGTTTGGGGAGACAGAATCATGGGGAAAGAGCCTTTATCATCCTTCCTATGTTTCCAAGAGTTAAGAGAATGGATGCAAGATAAGGGGCTAACATCCCTGCACTCTATATGTTGATGGAAAAACATAAATTGGCATGACTAGCACATTCCAAATCTGCCTCCAAATTTAAAAAGCCAATGGGATCTCTTAGTCCTCCATCTCAAAGGATCATCCCCAACAAATCTAGAAGTTGAAGACACATTTATCTGGGATCCTAGTAGGGGTGCTTACTCATTCAAGTCCAGATACATCATTCCCCAGGGCACAGTAAGATGAAAAAGATTGGGCCCCCTGGAAATCTATATGGAAGACAGAAAACCTCCCCAAAGTCAAAATTTTCTGGCCCATCAAGGTGCTCAATGTGTCTAAATGAAGAATAATCCATCCAACACCTCTTCTTGGATTTTCCCCTCACTAGAGATTGTTGCAAGCAAGTCACAAGTCGTCTGGAAATGGAGTTCAACTTCTCCACAACCTTTAATGACTTCTTCACTGAATGGAAAAAAAAAATACCCATATTCTTTGAAGAACAAGCAAACCATAAAAAGGTTCTAAGAAAGTCTCCCATTATTTCTCTGCTGGCAGATTTGGCTCTCAAGAAATCAAAACATCTTCAAATACCAAACCCCAAAGATTGGAAGAGTTTTGTCAAAGACTTGGGGCCTCACTTCAGAATTTCTAAACATGAAAGGTTTAAAATCAATAAACAGTAGCAACCTCCGGCAAGAAGAAAGGAATTGGATTAACCAATCACTACAACAAAACAGGCAATTTGCACCAGATTTTAGTGCATTTTTTTATCAATTGGGATGAGCAGCCTGGTGTTAAATCTAGCTCTATTGTAAAAAATTTAAAGCATTCGTTTTTGCATCAATTTTTGCATCTTTTTTTATGCCAAATTTTGCATCATTTTTTGCACCAAGATTTGCATTTTGTTTTACAACAGGTTTTGCTTCTAGTTTTGTGCCATTTTTGGCATCTATTTTTGCATCATTTTTTGCTTCCTGTTTTGTGCCATTCTTTGTTTCTAGTTTTGTGTCATAATTTGCATCAAGTTTTACACCATCTTTTGCATCTGATTTAGTTCCTTTGTTTGCATCCAGTTTGTGCTAGTTTTTTCAGCTAGTCTTATGCCATTTTTTGCTTCTAATTTTGTACATATTTTTACATCTACTTTTTGTGCCAATTTTTCTGCCTTTTTTTACACCATTTTTTGCATCTAATTTTGCATCATATGTTGAATCTGATTTAGTGCCAAAATTTTCATCCATTTTTGCACCATTTTTTGCATCCACTTTTGCGTTTTAATTGTCTCCCTTTTTTTGCATCCTATTATACACCATATTTTGCATCATTTGTTGCATCCAATTTAGCATCATTTTAAACACCATTTCTTGCATTCAATTTTGCATCCTTTTGAGCATCTAAATTTTCATCCTATATTGAACCATGTGTTGTGTCTACCTTTGCATCCCATTTTGTGTCTAACATTACGTTCAATTTTGAGCCATTTTTTTCGTCCACTTTTGCATATTTATTTTTTTTTGCACCAAGTTTTGAATCATTTGTTGCACCTCATTTTGCATCCAATATTGCATCTCAATTTTCATCCAAATTTGATCCATTTTATGCCCATTTTTGCACCATTTTTTCTACTTTTGCATCCAATTTTGCACCATTTTTTAGTCCAATTTTGCATCATTTTTGGTGTCTAAATTTGCATCCTTTTTGGCATCCAAACTTACATGCTTTCTTCTGCCAAATTTTGTGTCCACATTTGCATCTCATTTTGCACCTAGATTTTAGTTTGAATTTTCATCTACTTATGCATCATTTTTGGCATCCTTGGTTTCACCCTTTTTTAGTCCCATTTTGCATCTTGTTTTGTGTCTTTTCTTACATTCTTTTTGCACCCAATTTTGCATCCTAATTTTACACCATTCTTTGCATCCTCATTTTAGTGTCCATTTTTGCATCCTTGTTTGCACCTAATTTGGTATCCTTTTGTATGCCCTATTTTGTTCCCTTATTTTTGTCTAGTGTTGCACCCTTTTTAAATTCTACTTTAAAACCCTTTTTATGTCATTGTTTTCATCTTGTTTTGATGGCTAGTTTAACATCCAATTCGACTCCCAATTTTGCATCCATGGTTACATCCACTTTTGGCTTTTTGTTTAGAGTTTTAATTTTATTTCCATTTATGACCCCCTTTATGGGTTCATTTTACTAATTTCAACTACATAGTGAAATATATTACAGTTTCTACATATCATTTTGTTGTAGGATTTAATGCACGATTACATGAACATAAAACCCTCTCAGTTTATCCCAGAAACCTAGGATAGACCAATTAAGAGAAAGGTTATTCTAAGGCTCGAGATTCTTAGTAGATCAAGATGTAGATTATAGATTAAGAAAAAGAGAAGGAAATTCTGTGAGTCCTTGCATGCAGGATTTGTTGGAGTTTTTTGTGTAGCTAGGAAGGGCTCCTAGCTAGCTCCAAACCTTGGTCCTACACATAAGAGAGAGAACAAAGAAACCTTCACAACATAATATCTTGATAATCGAAACTATCTGAAACATATAAATATTACTGAATAAAAAATATAACCAAAACCCCATACATTCATTAGTTAAATAGAATAAGTAAAGAATGAATAGCAACATATGGAAGGAAGAACAATGATCTATATTAATAAAGGAGTTGGAGGAAAGTTACAACCATTAGATGCAGTTGTAGCAACACTTCTCCGAACTCCTAGCTCCAAAACTCTCCCTCTCAATATAGATCCCAGCGGCATGATAATACAAGATTTCCCATCATTTTTCAATGGTCAAGCCTCTAATATATAGGAAAGTGAAGGCTATGAAGATTTCCCAAATTCCTCATTAGTTCAATTTGGGAAAAATATTTTGGGTGAATAATGTTTCCTCATTAAAAATGGACTTTTCCACTTTTTAGATGCTTTTGTGCTTAGGAAAAATCTTCCCCAGGCTTTATGGCTCTTTCCTACTTTTGTATGTTTTTACTTTTGAGGAAAAGCTAAAGATGAGGATAAAGAGATCAGATTCCACCATATGAGTTTCTGAAAGTGAACAAGAATGTCAAATTCCAGTTAACTCAAGCTTTTCTCCTCGTGACTGAGTGAGAATTTTGGCAACGAAATTTAGATGAAGGGGACAACTTGTTATAGACTAGAATAACGTGGTCCTCATGGTACATAACTTGTATTAAGGTCTTATATAGTCTAGGAGAAAGGGGTGTTTCAACCAACAACATCGTATTCTCCTCCAAGAAGATGAGGATGTATTTTCATGTATAACACATCTAAGAAGACATCACAATTCAAACTGATAACTTAATATTTGTAAACAAATTTAAGGGTAATTGACATCATTCGTAAAAAAAAAAATAGCAGTATCCTCATATATAACAATTCTCCATAAAAAAATCATTGACAATTTTCAATATACATATATGACTACTAATCAACACTTATTGTAGATATCATTATTCCAAGGTAAATTCACAACATTACATCCAAAAATAGTAATATCATCATACACAATGATTCTCCATCAAAAAACATTGACAGTTTTCAACACATATATAAAGTAACAAGATAATACTAATAATATCATCATCATCTTTAATCAAATCAACTAGGATTCAAATGTGTGATTATCATATCAAAATCTTTCGTGAACACCATTATTCTAAGGTAAATACACAACATCCATCAAAAGATAGTAATATCATCATACATAATAATTTTCCATCAAAATAATGTTGATAATTTTCAATATATATAAAATAACAAGATATAAATGATAATGTCATCATCATATTTTATCAAATCAACTAAAAGTCAATGTATGATTACCAAATAAAAATGTTTCATAGATATCATTATTCTAAGGTAAATTCACAACATCCATAAAAAAATAGGAATCTCATCATATGCAATAATTCTTCATAAAAAAATGTAAACAATTTTCAACATATTCATAAGGTAACAAGATAGTATCGATAGTATCATCATCATTACTCGAATCAACTAAAATTCAAATGTATGATTACCATATTAAGACATCCCAACTAAATATCAAATTAACGCATGGCTAGCTAGCACCACGAAAATCATAGTCAAGATCATCCTCATGATCATTTCCATGATCATCATCATGACCATCTTGATAATAGCATCCACATAATCATCATCAATGTCATTGCCATCCTCATCATCATCATCTCTAATATATGATGTAATCTAAACATAGCCTATATCATCATCTTCACGGTCATTACCTGTAGCGTTCTAGAAAAAAAAAAATCAATATTACATGTTAGTAATAATTCTATAGCACAATGCATATTTTTATTACAATGCTAACCATAAAATTAGGTAGGACATAATAACATCTAATAATACTAAAAAATAAAATGAAAATATGGTTTAAGATATATTGGAGATCCAACTAAGATTACACTTGTAATTCACATTAAGTAGTAGAACCATTTTTTAATGCATATGAAGTAGGTACCCATTTGTTCTTCATATTATATTGTGAATGTTTCTTATGATGTCCATACACGATCGGTGAATTAAGAGTTACTCGAAGCTTTATTTCGAATTACAATAGTAATTCATATTAGAGATAGAAGAAACTTTAACAAAAAAAGAATGTCACATGAAAAAGTAAATTGTTTTTAATGAAAAATAAGTCGTATACAATATGAATGTCACATGAAATATTGAGTTGTTTTTAATGCATGTACTTTTCTCTATGATAAAATGGATCCTAATGTTCGTTCAATAAGAAATGCTCACAAATAATTACTTCATTTTATCCATTATCACACTTAATCCATTATATCTAGTGACGACAATGATTCCATTCAAATTGCTTTGACCTCCCTAAATATAATGTAAAAGACAAAACTCCACGACAACAGCCACGACCATAACCCCCTCCCTTGCCTCGTCCACCATCAGAGACAATGAACTTGGATTTATGACCACAATAGCAACCCCTCCCTTGCCTCGTGTCCACCATAAGAGGCATTGAACTTGGAATTAAGAGTACTCGTGTTTTCTTTGCTCTAATTAATCTCCAAGGAATCAAAACTTGATCAATATATCAAGGACTCCGTCAAGGAATAGATATGTCACAGACGAAGCTCAATAGGATTTTCCAAAAGAGAGTGAAATAACACTTATCTCTGTTTTATGAAAAAACTCAAGTGAGTGGAATGAATGGTAGGAAACACTTACCAGGGAAAGGAAGATGTTTGGTTCGTCCTTATTTTTATTATTATTTTTTCTTCTTAGAATGGAGGGAAGTGTTAAAAAAAAACAAAAACAAAAACAAAAAAACTTATGTTTTAGTTTTTTTTTAATATATATTTAGTTTTAGTATTTTTTTAATTTTCTAAACAAAAATATTAGTTTTTGGTATTTTTTTATAACAAATTTTATATTTTTTTTTATAAAATGGATTTTAAACATGCCATTCATGCTAAATTTTGTGATTTTATGATAGAGTTTAAATTTATATATATATATATTATATATATATATAATATATATATATATATATATTATATATATATATATATATATATATATATATATATATTAAAAATAAAAATAAATAAGTAACTTATTGTTATGTGTTGTGTTGTTGAGATGGGTATTATACATCTCTTCCTTGCTAAGTTATAGAATGTACTTGGGTTTTCTTAATGCAATAAAATTAATTCTACACTTCATTATATCTTGAGATGTTCAACTTGCACCTCATAAAACAATAAATTTAAAATAGGTTTGCCTTTGTCCTTTGTAGATCTTTCTCCCCATTAATCTTGGTCTTAATAGATTAATTGTCTTATGGTGGCCTTGAGTGGTCACCCCCATTAGTTGCATGCTTTTTAGTTTTCTGTTAGTGACATTTCTTAGGCTTGATAACATGCTATTTAATTTATAAAAATGTGTTATTGCCTATATTATTGTTAAATATTAATATTAAATATGCTAGTTTTGAGCATGGTTTAGCATAAAGTTCTCAAAAGGTTTATAGATTGTATTTTATAATGTAATGATTCATTGCTTGATAAGATTGTTTTGGATTTTTTTTTTTTTAATGATTCATTGGTTGACGAAATTGTTATGGATATTTTTTTTAGTATATTAACTTGTATGTGATAAATTCAAAAGTCTCATGTTTTTGAAATTTTCATTGGTCAATTTCCCTTAAGGCCATCAAGTTCACCATTAGGTCCCAGGTTAAGGAAATATAGGAGTCATAAGTGGCATTGTCCAAGCGCTTAAATCTTGAAACATGTTTTTTTTGTCACATTATACTTCTTTTCTGTGTAAATTCTCCATGAAAATAGTCTCATGGAACACGAAGGGCCTCAATAGTAAAGGAAAACAAAGACTCCTAAAAGAAAAATGGTACGCAAAGCACCCATCGATAATGTTGATATAAGAAACAAAAATATTAAGTGAGGTTCTACCTCATATAATTAGAAAACGGGGGAGGAATTGCCAAGTAGTAGTGATTGATGCTTAGATATACTTGGGTGGAATGGCTATTATTTGGAATGATCAGGACATCAAGGTTACCAATATGTTTACCTCTTTTCGCATTATGACAATACAATTTTAGTTAATTGGCATCGAAGACTACTACCATGTATCCAATGTCTATGACTCCAATATCGCAAATGGAAAACCTCTATTTCTCAATTTTATTTCTAGCACAAGTAATTTATACTCCCCATCTCCATGGATTATTGGGAGTGGCTTCAATATTATCAAGTGTCTCGAGGAAAAGAAAGGACGAATCACAATGTTTACCAAGAGATTTTGTAAGCTATACCATCAAAGCCGTAAGTTAGTCTCCATTAAAGTTCTCAAGCAATGAGTCTCCAACCCACACATGTGGATCAATGAGATGTAATACATGTGTGTGGTGACTAACTTAATACAGTGCTCTAATAACTCCACAAACTTAAGTATTTCACTCTGTCACATAAATTTCTCGTTGTGTGACATAAGTAAACCAAGAGTAGACATGAAACCCTTAGGCAACAAACATTCCCTAGATCCTCAATTAGGTGCTTAAATGATCAAGTTAAAATGGAAGGGGAAAAGAAGACTTCATGATTTAACCATCACAAACATGTGATCAAGTGTGACTAGGAGTGTATATATTCATATGTTTTCCAAAGAGGGGGTGAATACATGAGTTACCATTCATTGGGCCTTATTTTTAATTATTTTGTTTTTCTTATATATAGGACTTAGGGAATAAGGTTTTCATAAGTTTGGAACAACTCATAGATATAACATTTACATGAATTTTCACTTCAACCTTCGAGTTTAGACTTAGATAAATCATTATAGTGTATCTTTAATTATTTTGGCTTTCACTTTTTTATTTTATTTCATCATAAATGACAAAAGGGGAAATACTTTTCCACAAATATATGAATGCCTAATCATAAAGGCATCATGCAATGAAAACAAATTAATGATGTTATTCTCTATGAAAATGATGGGTATCCTTGAGAAAACCTTATGCTTGTGGATGTCTCCTCCCTAGTTGAGAGGGAGTGAGGGTGGACACCATATTATCCACCATTCTCCCTAGTAAAGGCACCAATAGCGAGAATGGTGGATAGGATAAACATCTGGGACCAATATTCTTTGAGAATTTGTACTTTGACTAAAACTAACAGCCATAAGTCAAGTACATTATGTTGAGAAATGGCAACAAGAAATTCCAATTTAAATTTGTCCTTGAATTTAAACTGTGAATTAAAATCAAATTTTATTCTCATAGCAACTTGTAAATAGTTAATTAAGTTTAATTAACTTAATTAGCTTAGGAATTTTGAGTTGAAATTCTTTCTGAATTCATGTATATGTTCTCCCTAAGTTTTAGGGGTCAAGGATGATTTTAATTGTGAGTTGTAATTAGATAACTCAATTTACTAAGTTATGTTCAGTTAAATTAGTTTCAAATTGTTTAAGGAAGTAATAGACAGTTAACAGTCAGTAGTTGCGCTAGTGCATCCACAAGTGTCACTCTAGTTAACTGAAGATTCCCTCATCAAAAACTCATGCATGTCGATTCTGAGAAAGACCCAGTTGAGACTAGAGTGTAAGGACAATGTACTATCAGTTGTATGATTTACTGAGTTCTATAGATCATGCATGCAATCAGGAAGTCAACTTAGATTGGATTGCATAGTTTTGGAAGCACTGGATTCCCATTAATATAGGTTATTCAGCCATAGGAATTGCACAAGGAAATAGGGGCTTGGAGGGCAGCAAAATTGGCTAAGTGTTCGCTAAGAGATTTTTTGTGTGCTGACAGAGTTGAGCATACTTGTGTGGAATTGTTCTAGTGAGAACAAGCTTTGTATGTTCACTCATATTTATGATATATGAAATACAGATAGTAGAGTTTTGAGCATTGGCTTTCCCTAGATAAATCTTGTGTTATGTGCCATTGATTTATCTTCTTCTTGTTCATATTGTTTTCATCGATCTATTGGCTTTTGCTAGTTGAAAGTAGAAGTAGATTATTGTCTTGTGCTTTAGTACATTGCATGAGCTTGTGAATCTACAGGATTTTCTACATGGTATCGGAGCAGAAGACAATATACTAGAGGATATTTTGAAGTTTTAAGTTTTGGGTTACAAGTGAAATTTGAATTTGCAATATATACTTTAGGATCGGCATATGGCGTTCTACGGTTTTCGGCTCGAGTATGCCTTGGAAGGAAACTCGAATTTTATAGCCTAGAGGGACAAAATGGAGATTGTGCTAGAGGATAATGGCTTGAAGGAATTCATTGATCAAGAAATTCCTAAGCCAGCAACATCGGATGTATAGAATTTGGCCGAACGGAAGAAGTGTGTGGCGGAGGCGAGGCGGATAATCCTTAAGGGAGTTTGAGACCACATTGTCTTGAGTCTCCATGGCAAGGAAACTTTGTATGCTATGTGGAAAGAATTGGCAAGCTTGTATTAGAACAACAGTGGCCAAAGGAAATTGGCACTGAAGGACAAACTTTGAAAAATCAAAATGGAGAAAGGCAAGAGGATTCCAAAATACTTGACCAAGTTCCCTCAATGTCATGTTGAACTTGGAAGTGTTGGAATCACAGTTTCCAAGGATGATATGGTGAGTCTTTCCCTTCTAAGACTTCCAAAGAGTTGGCATAGTTATCAGGACTTTGTCAATGGTCAGGAGAAGCTACTAGATTGGGAACAACTATGGTCAAATTTGATGCAGGAGGAGATCAGGAGGAACACCAGGGATGGCTCTTCATCAAAGACTGACGATGAATAGAATTGTGCCTTAAAAATTAAGGCAAAGAAGGGGAAAGGGAAAACTTCCCATTTCATATTAGATTCTTATCATGGAGGTAAGAAGAAAGACATGAAGAAAGTTAAGTACTTTCATTGTCATGAGGTGGGCCATTTTGCTACAAATTGTCCACTCAAGAAATCCAAGAAGAAATCCCCAGGAGGAACAGCAGTTGAGGCTTTGGCCTCTCAATTCAAATTGGACTTTTCCCTCATTGCATGCATGGTGTCATCAATGATCGAAAGTGTATGTTATTTAGACAGTGGAGCTTCATTCCACATGACTGCCAACAAGTTGTTATTCAGTCACCTAGAGGAGAAAGATTTGTAGATGCATATCGAGATGGGTGACGATGGGACGTATAGTGTTACTAGATTAGGCACCATTACTTTTTAGAGGGAGCATGGGGCTCCACTCACCTTGAAGAATGTTATGTATGTGCTTGGGTTGAAGAATAAATTGGTATCCATTGTTATGCTTGAGGATAGAGGCTATGATGTGATCTTCTTGAAAGGAAAGGCATTCCTTTGACACATAGTCAATGGACAAGTAAAGAAGATAAGGATTCAGATGAAGAATCTCTATAAGCTGGAGGTAGAGGAGTGTGTTGCTTTGAGCACAAAAGTAGAAATGGTGCAGAGCCGAGACGTTGGCAATTTGTGGCACGGGTGATTTGCCACTTGCATAATGGGGCTTTGAAGATATTGCATCATATCTCTATCAGCATTCCCAAAGGTATGTTTGAGCAATTTTATACATGCAAGGGGTGTACTTTGGGAAAATAGACCAAGTCTTCCTTTCACAAAAGAGACAGTTTGTTGGGTTGTGTTATATTCTTTCCACATAGTTAACAGGGGGTTTGAGGGGTACCCGTAACCCCACTTTATGGGGTCCGGGACAGCGCCCCAAAAAATTTTGGTTTTGGACCCTATGTTAGGTTGGGCGGACCCACCTATGGTTTTGTGCATGATTTTCTCACATGTTTTTTGGACGCGATGGTTTTTTCGGTCCATGGTATTGGATCAATGGTTTTTTGGTCCACAGTATTGGACATGATGGTTTTTCAGTCCATGGTATTGGATGCTTCGGCATGTATAAATATGTATTGTAACATTGAAAGGAACATAATGAAAAATCAAGCTAGTAGTCTTGGTTTTGAGATCCAGTGGGAAATCTCTGTGTATATGTGTTTTATGTGTTATGCTCTCGCATTTTTATTTTTCCTGTGATTTAGAATTCGTATGCAGGTAATTTCTGTACGGGGTTAAAACCTACACAGTTGAGTAGAGGTTATTATAGAGTGAGTCCATTTAGATGTGTGTGGACCATTCTTGACAGTGTCCACGGCCAAACACATGTATTATGTTATATTCGTTGATGATTATTCTTGAAAATGTTGGATATTTTTCATGTAGAAAAAGGATCAAACCTTCACAAAGTTTTGTGAGTTTAAAGCATTGGTGGATAAAGAGTCATGAAACAAGGTTAAAGATCTACGTATTGATAAGGGTGGTGAGTATCTCTCAAATGATTTTAAGAACTTTTGTGCAGTAGAAGGGATTAAATGGGAGTTGACGACACCCCATAACCCTCAACAGAATGGGGTGGTCGAGAGGAAGAACAGAAGCATAGTAGGGGCAGCGAGGGAAATGTTGCATGATCAAGGCATATTGCTACACTTGTGCGCTGAGGCATGCAACACATCGATTTATGTTCAGAACCATAGCCCACATTGGATACTTGAGATGAAGACACCATGAGAGGCTTATTTCGGTAAGTGGCCATATGTTGGTCACTTCAGGATTTTTGGGTCATCGGTATATTGCCATGTGACCAAATATGCATGGAAGAAGCTTGAGCTAACACCAGAGTTGGGTATATTTGTGGGATACACTGATACACTTCACAATTATCGGGTGTACTTGCCAACCAGCAGGATGACAGATGTTCGCAGGGATGCCAAGTTCGATGAGGAGAAGGACATGTGAGTTTCCCTTGAGAGGGAGCTTGAGCTACATGCGGATGAGGAAAGTTTAGCTCTTAAGGCTGAAGAGCCTCAAATTGATTTGGATCAACCACATGCAGAGGATCCAAGAGTGGAGACATCCACTCAGGCATAGTCTTCCAAAGAGGGAAGAAAGCACACCAGAGAAGCTAACAGATTGTGGGATGATGCAAGGGAGAATGTGGTAGCACCCACTTCTTTGTGAATGTAGAGGAGGTCACCTGAGAGGTACACTAGATACATGGCTCTTATGGGCGAATGTGTTGTGACAGAGCCCTCTCCTGCCCCGTAGGGCTAGCTACGAGGCTAAGTGGTTTGATGTTGCCTTGAAGTTTACCTTTTTCAGCCTGAGGTGAAATTTCAAGCGCTAACATATTGGCGACCATACTGGGGAGAACAAACTTGTTTGTGGATTGATGTGTTTGTTTCATAAGTCTTAGACGGAGCCTGAAGATTATGCCAAGTAGCCTTCGAACCGCTTTTGCTTTGCATAAGCGCAAGTAGATAAACGTTGCTTCAGTCAATCTCCGTGAGCTTTTGAATACAACACTTTGATTGCATTTTACCCCAGTTCATTTGTAAACTCTGAACTTTTGATGATAAGTTGAGAGTTTTCACCGGCTGAAATCATTCACCTGGCGACTCCTTTCATGAAGAATCCAGCAACCTGTGCTTCATGGTGACTCACTGCAGAGAGATCATTAGCTTTGAGCTTTTCAAGATGGACCAAATCACAAGAAGATATGCTCCCTTGAGCCGAGATCACATCCCTGGTTTTCCAATAAATTCCAAAGGTAATTGGTCAAGGAATTTGCACATTTAAAGATGATGGTAGGAAGGACGCTGCTCTACATTTGTTATAGATTTCACATGCATTTCGCAAGTTGAGGGTTTGATTTTCCTGAAGATGCTGATGAGATCTTCTTGGCCACTCTAGAAGGTAAGCTCAATCATTGGTATGAAATTGCCGCCTGCTTGTATTACTGTTTAAAGGAATTTTCATTGCTATGTTCATTGAACGATATAAGGACTCTTACCATCAATTAAATTTAGTTCAAGACTGTGCTATGCATAATAGTTTATTGAAAGCCTCGAGAAATTTTACGAAGTGATAAATTTTTATGGAAATGTTGCTCATGGAGGCTCTGTATGAGAATCCATTTCAACCAGCATAAAGAAAACTTAGAGAATTCCCATCAAGATGATCAGGAAATTTTGCAGCAGAATCAAGATCAGCAGGCTGAAGATGGTCATATGGCTGAAAATGATGAAAGGGAGAATGACATTTCAGATCTTCCCAGAGAAGACAGCAGCATGCAAAGCCTGCATGAGGAGGTAATTCAGTGAATTCATGAAGAGCAAGACAAGGCCTTCGTTCAAGTAAGTGAAAAGGTTTCTCTAGATGAATCTATGGTAGCTGATAGAAATGTTAGTGTTTGGTTTCACGAGACATCTAAAATTTCTTTTCTCATGATTGATGAATGTAATGATAATCCGGTTGTCATATCATTTGAATATGACCTACCATATTGTCAGACTACAGAAGATCATAGCATACAGGATTACCTTTCAGATTCTTCATATGTTTCATGTGCTGAAATGCTTTTCCAAGAGGAGATCTGCTCATCTACCTGTTCAGAGTTTTTTGAAGCCCATGAGCATACTTTTACCGTAACACATGATGAAGGCAGATCAGAATTTGAAACAAAGGACACCTTGATCTTTCAGCAGGAGGTGGCAATGGCAAATCTTCATGTTTTTTACGATCCTCTAGCAAGTTTGTTGCAGCCAGCAGTGAAAGTGTTTATTACAGTGTTTTGTTGCAGCCATGGTCAACTATGTTTTTGGATGCCCAGTGATAGGTTTGTACTATTGACCAGAAGATCTGATAAGAAGAATCAATCAAGAAGCCATCTTCTTCATTGGTTGCATTGGCATTTTGATATAGTTTGATGGTATATTGTCTTGTAAGAAACACAGATGGTTGTCATCATGATTTCAAATCTTGATGGACTGCTACCCTTCAATAAGCTTTGTAAGTTCTTGTTTTAGTTAAGTCAGTCATGAGTCATTTGTGAGTCAGTTTTCAATCATGTAGGTTTCATAATTGAGTCGGTTTGAATCAAGTTTCAGTCAATAAGTGAGTCAAAGTCTTGTATTGTTTGTCAAATAATGACTCCATCGCCCAATGGATGAAGGCACTGTCTAGCTCTTACAGAGATCTGCGGTTCTTGGCACCTCCAAGGAGATGCCATCCCCATTGGAACCAATGTTAGTGTCAGTCTTTCCAGCCTTCCTCAAGTGATCAAATATGCTCTTACAAAGTGGTCTCAAAGTGTCAAGGTCAAATTTTGTCATTTTTCAAAGGGTCTTCAAGCAAAATTTGGTCACTAGGCATTAGGTCTAGGGTGTGCTTTCACTCCTTCTAAAGTTGTCCACATGTTGTTCCATGTCATCGTTCATCTGAGTCTATCATCATTCATAGGGTTTTTATTATCATGTCACTGTCTAATGAGTCATTTTACACCTTGTTCATGCTTCAGTTGCGCCCAGGCAAAGTCATTTCCCTCGCTTAGGGTTTTGGAAGTAATTTCTCTTGGATGGTCAAATCATTAGCAAAACTTATATCCAGATGTTCATACACCTTCCCCTATCTTTCATGTA
>APFE030610918.1:61572-94177 GCA_000404065.3 Pinus taeda | reverse complement strand
GGTTTTGGATGTGATGTTTTTCAGTCCATGGTATTGGATGCTTCGGCATGTATAAATATGTATTGTAACATTGAAAGGAACATAATGAAAAATCAAGCTGGTAGTCTTGGTTTTGGGATCCAGTGGGAAATCTTTGTGTATATGTGTTTTATGTGTTATGCTCTCGCATTTTTATTTTTCCTGTGATTTAGAATTCGTATGCAGGTAATTTCTGTACGGGGTTAAAACCTACACAGTTGAGTAGAGGTTATTATAGAGTGAGTCCATTTAGATGTGTGTGGACCATTCTTGACAGTGTCCACGGCCAAACACATGTATTATGTTATATTTGTTGATGATTATTCTTGAAAATGTTGGATATTTTTCATGTAGAAAAAGGATCAAATCTTCACAAAGTTTTGTGAGTTTAAAGCATTGGTGGATAAAGAGTCATGAAACAAGGTTAAAGATCTACGTAGTGATAAGGGTGGTGAGTATGTCTCAAATGGTTTTAAGAAATTTTGTGCAGTAGAAGGGATTAAATGGGAGTTGACGACACCCCATAACCCTCAATAGAATGGGGTGGTCGAGAGGAAGAACAGAAGCATAGTAGGGGCAGTGAGGGAAATGTTGCATGATCAAGGCATATCGCTACACTTGTGGGCTCAGACATACAACACATCGATTTATGTTTAGAACCATAGCCCACATTGGATACTTGAGATGAAGACACCATGAGAGGCTTATTTCGGTAAGTGGCCATATGTTGGTCACTTCAGGATTTTTGGGTCATCGGTATATTGCCATGTGACCAAATATGCATGGAAGAAGCTTGAGCTGACACCAGAGTTGGGTATATTTTTGGGATACACTGATACACTTCACAATTATCGGGTGTACTTTCCAACCAGCAGGATGACAGATGTTCGCAGGGATGCCAAGTTCGATGAGGAGAAGGACATGTGAGTTTCCCTTGAGAGGGAGCTTGAGCTACATGTGGATGAGGAAAGTTTATCTCTTAAGGCTGAAGAGCCTCAAATTGATTTGGATCAACCACATGCAGAGGATCCAAGAGTGGAGACATCCACTCAGGCATAGTCTTCCAAAGAGGGAAGAAAGCACACCAGAGAAGCTAACAGATTGTGGGATGATGCAAGGGAGAATGAGGTAGCACCCACTTCTTTGTGAATGTAGAGGAGGTCACCTGAGAGGTACACTAGATACATGGCTCTTATGGGCGAATGTGTTGTGATAGAGCCATATTCCTTTAAGGAAGCAATGCAGAATCTGGTTTGGGTTCATGTCATGGTGGAGGAGTATGACTCCATAGTTCGTAACAGTGTTTGGGATGTGGTCCTAGGATGGGAGGACAAGTCAATGGTGAGCTCCCGTTGGCTTTACAAGGTAAAGCAAGCTGAAAATGGTAGTGTGGAGAAGCATAAGGCTAGATTTGTGTCCCATGGATTTTCACAAGTAGAGGGGATTAACTATGATGAGACCTTTACTCCTATTGCAAGGTACTCATCTATTAAGTCTATATTGGCATTATTCTCTTAGATGAGTTGGAAGATACATCAAATGGATGTAAAGAGAGCCTTCCTTAATGGCATGGATGAGGAAGAGGTGTACATAGAGCAGCCTTAATGTTTTTAAACCTTTGACTTTGAGTAGCATGTGTTCCGGCTCAAGAGAACGTTGTATGGGCTGAAGCAAGCACCCCGTGCTTGGTACACTAGGATAGATAGCTACTTCACCAGGTTGGTTTGCATGAAGAGTGAATCGTATGTGAACATGTACCACATAGTGGTGGAAGGTAAATTGTTGACCATTGTACTTTATGTTGATGATCTCATACTAACAGGTGATGATCAAATGATCACGTCTTGCAAGTAGGACCTTGCAAGAGAGTTTGAGATGAAGGACATGGGGATCATGCATCACTTTCTTGGCATGGAGGTATGGCAGGTACATGGGGATTTGTTTGTGTCTCAGGGAAAGTATGCCAACAAGATACTAAAGAGCTCCTACATGGAGAGAAGCAAACCCATGGAGACTCCTCTAGTAGGTAACTGGCGGAAGCAGGATGCTACTTCAAGGGAAGTAGTGGAAGCTATTATTTATAGGTAGCTTGTGGGTTCACTCATGTACTTTGTGAACACACAACCATATATGTGCTATGCAGCTAACCAACATAGTCAAGCGATGGTTAGGCCTACCATGTTGTATTGGAAGCTGACAAAGCATGTGTTAATATACCTCGGGGGAACTTCTCAATATGGATTATGATACAAACAGGCAGAGGGAGTGAAGCTTCAAGGCTTCACCGATCCAGATTGGGCAAGGAGTGCATCCGACTGGAAGAGCACATTAGGATGGATTTTTAGTATTGGGTCAGCGGTAATTTCTTGGTACAACAGGAAATAGAGATCGGTTGCACTCAGTTCAATAGAGGAAGAGTACATGGTTGCGAGTTAGGCAGCATGTGAGGCCATCTAGATGAGGAATAACTTAGCTTGTTTGTTTGTTTGGTCAATAGATGAATTCAACTGTGGTTTACTGCAAAATTCAGAGTTGTATCAAACTCTCTGAAAATCCATTTTTTCATGATCATTCCAAGAATATTGATATCCAATATCATCATTTCAGAGATTGTGTATTGAGGTGGATTATATTGTTAGAGTACATTTCCACTGAGGAGCAAAATGTTAACATTTTGACAAAGGCATTGTCAAGATGTAAATTCGAGTTTCACAAAGATAGGATCGAGGTAGCTGATAATCCTTTTCTTGTTGAGAGGGAGTGTTGAGAAATGGGAACAAGAAATTCTAGTTTAAATTTGTCCCTGAATTTAAAATGTAAATTAAAATCAAATTATATTCTCATAGCAACTTGTAAATAGTTAATTAAGTTTATTTAACTTAATTAGCTTAGGAATTTTGAGTTGGAATTCTTTCTGAAGTCATGTATATGTTCACCCTAAGTCTTAGGGGTCAAGGATGAGTTTAATTTTGAGTTGTAATTAGATAACTCAGTCTACTGAGTTATGTTCAGTTAAATTAGTTCCAAACTGTTTGAGGAACTAATAGAGAGTTAACAGTCAGTTGGTGCACTAGTGCATCCACAAGTGTCGCTCTATTTAACTGAATATTCCCTCATCAGAAACTCATGCATGTCAATTATGAGAAATACCCAGTTGAGACTAGAGTGTGGGGACAATGTACTATTAGTTGTATGATTTGTTGAGTTGTATAGATCATGCATGCAATCAGGACGTCAACCTAGATTGGATTGTGCAGTTTTGGAAGCAATGGATTTCTATTAATATGGGCTATTCAACCATAGGAATTGCACAAGGAAATAGGGGCTTTGAGGGAATAAAAATTGGCTAAGTGTTGGGGAAGAGCTTTCTTGTGAGCTGAGAGAGTTGAGCATACTTGGGCGGAATTGTTCTAGTGAGAACAAGCTTTGTATCTTCACTCATATTTATGATATATGCAATACAAATAGCATGGTTTTGAGCAGTGGTTTACCCCAGATACATATTGTGTTATGTTCCATTGATTTATCTTCTTCTTGATCATATTGTTTTCATCAATATATTGACTTCAGGTGGTTGAAAGTAGAGTTAGATTCTTGTCCTATGCTTTCGTACATTGCATGAGCTTATGAATCTATAGGATTTTCTACACATTAATCCAAGATAAGAATAGTCACGAGGATCGACATTTCCTGGTGTCAAATATTATGATAGTGGATTAGGAAATTATCATGTGAGGACATACCTGGTGAACATCCTGGTGGGGTAAGTGCCTAGAGAGGCAATGGTGTCCAAATTTATGCCTCCCAACATTGTGCTCTGCTCTAATGGAGAGATAGACTTGTTAGGTAAGGCCTTGATATTTTGATAATGTTGCCTATGATGATGTAAATAATCATGGATGCTTATCAATCTAGATCCCTTCTCATATGAATATTTCAACTTGAGAGTACTTTTTTGTCTCATTATGAGTACCTCCCTAGTTTAGAGGGAGTGTCATCATCTTCATTATCGTCATCATCATCACTATCATCGTCATCATCATTCTCATCATTGCACTATCATCATAATCACCATTCATGTCAACATCATCATCATCATGATTATGGACATTGTCATCAATTGTTCATAATTATAGGTGTTGTAAGAAATATCATCAACCCAAAAATGTTATGAGTGCTCAAAAAGGGTTGTTAGGACACGTGATATATGCAAGAGAGATAAAAACTTTATTTTTAAGAGATGATCGATGATCATTATCATCGTCATTATAATTTTCATCATCCACATCATCATAATTAATGTAATTTCTATCATCATTGGTGTCATCTTCGTCATGAACATCATAATCATCATTCATGTCATTATTGTTGTTGATGATGACCAAGATGAAAATAATGATAATGATGATCAGATGATGATGACTTGGAGGATGATGCCAAAGATAATGACTATGATTATGACCATGACAACATTTAAAAATTTTGAAGATTGGCCAAGGTCATTAGCATCGTCATCATCATTTTCATTGTAACCCCCATCATCTTTATCATCATTTTCATTATCATAATAATCACAATTCATTTCATCGTCATCATCTTCATTATCATCATCATCATAATTATTTACATTGTCATTAGTTGTTCATAATTGTCAATGTCATAAGAAATATCATCAATGCAAAAAATATGATGAGTGTTGGAAAAGGGATGCAAAAGTGAACAAAAAAAATGGGGGCAACAATAGACGTAAAATTGGATGAAAAGTGGACTCAACAAAAGTAGATGCAAACAAGACATAAAATTGACACAAAAGTTGATGAAAATTTTGATGCAATAGTTGATGCAAACTTGGACACAAAATAGGATGCAAGCATGGATTAAAAAGTGGAAGAAAACAGGGTGCAATAGTAGGCATAAAACTTAGCATGAATTGTGGTGAAACAAATGTGGATACAACAACAAATGCAAAAAAGGACACAAAATTGGATGCAAAAGGGAGGCAAACTTTGATGCAAAAAGGGATGTAAACATGGACCAAACATCGGTGCAATAGTGGACACAAAATTAGATGCAAAATTGGACGCATCAGAAGTGGATGTAAAAGTAGATGAAAAATGGGATGTTAAAAACATTAACAATATTTGATGCAAACTTTGGACACAAAAGAGGATGCAAAAGTGAAAGAAAATGTGGGTTGCAATGATAGGCACAAGATATGGCACAAATTGTGGCACAAAAAAAGTGTATGAGAAAGTGAATGTAATAACAAACACACAAAAAAGATGCAAACTTAGATGCAAAACAAGATGCAATAAGCAATGTAAAAGTGGATGCAAACATGGGTGCAATAGGAGAAACAAAATTGGATGCAAAATATGGATTCAATGGAAGTAGATGCAAAAGAAGATACAAATTGAGACGCAAAACCCAACACAAAAGTGGATGCAAAAATAGATGCAATATTTGAGCAAAAGAGGATGCGAAGATGGATGCAAAATTGTAAGCAAACGTGGGTACAACAGTAAGTACAAAACATGACACAAATTGTGTCACGGCAAAAGTGCATGTAATGATAGATGCCAAAAAAGAAACAAATGAAGATGCAAAATAAGATGCAAAAAGGGATGCAAAAGTGGACATAAACATGGGTGCAACAACGGATGAAAAATATGATGCAAAAGTTGATGCACCAAAATTCGATGCAAAAGTAGATGCAATACGAGCCACAAAACCTAATGCAAATCTTGACGCAAAAGTGGATACAAAAAGGGATGCCAAAATAGATGTAAAAGTCGATGAGAACCTAGATGTATATGAGGATGCAATCATGGATGAAAATTTAGAAGCAAAAATGGGTGCAAAGGGAGGTGCCAATTATGGCAAAAGAAAATTGGATGTAATAGTGGACACAATAATAGATGAAAAAGAGAATGTAAATATGGATGCAAAACAAGATGTAAAAGTCGATGCAACAAAAGTAAATGCAAAATTTGATGCAAAACTAGACACAAACCTCGATGCAAAACTTAACACAAAGGAGATGCAAAAAATGATGCAAAAATGGATGCAAAAAATGATGCAAAAGAGGATGCAAGAGATGATGCAAAATTTGATGCAAGCGTAGGCACAAAAAGTGGATGCAATAGAGGATGCAAAAGTTGGTGAAACAAAATTAGGGGTCAAACTTCATGCAAAACATGGTGCAAAGGATGGCAGAAAACATGGCATAAAACTTGGCATAAAACCTAGTATAAAATCTGATGGAAAACCTATTACAATACCTCGTGCTAAACTTGGTGTAAGACTTGGTGCAAAACTCAGTGCAAACTTTGCATCAATTTTTGCACCATATTTGATAAATGGACACAAATAACACCAAAAATGGGCTCTAGATGCAAAAAGGGACACTAATCACAGGTTTTTGTTGTAGTGTAATAAACTATCAGAAGTAATTGGAATATCAATCCCAATGTTAGACCTCCAACTTAAAACTGGAAAAATAGATTAAATAAGGAACAATTTTCAACATGGAAAGGAAATATGAATAGGCATTGTCTTTTCTTTGATAGCGCCCCCAAAAATAATCCAGGTAGAGCTGGAGCAGGAGGGATCCTCCTCGAAACAGGGGGAAATAATTTGATCACTTATGAGTGGGGGTTGGGGTAAGCCTCTAACAATAGGGTCGAGGCTTATGGCCTACTAATGGGCACCAAGATTCTTAAAAAAAAAAAAAATCATAGATCCTATTATAATGGGAGATTCAACTGTCATCATTGAAGCCATGATCAATAGAAGAACCCCTCCAAATGTTTCCATGCACCAAATCCGCAATAGAATAAGGCAAAATATGGAAGACTTTGGAATGTCACTTTTAAACACATCTTGCGGGAAACAACAACTCCGCTAACCACCATGTCAATTTGGCAGTAGCCAAGCCTGAAGGGTAAATAAGAGTAGCTGAGGAGGTGCTCTTCACACCTATTCCTTAGTCCTTTTGTCCCTGTTTGAATTTCATGTCAAAAATCTCTTCCAAAGATTATATTCTGAGTTTCAACACTTATGTGATCTAGTGTACCCACAATTATCCTCGCAGAGATTCCCTTATGGTTGACAGGTCCTGGATATCTCGTGACCCCACTCTCATCACTCTTCGCATAACCTATCCTTCCATCCTATCTAAGTTATGCCTTTTTCCTCCATTTTGGCTTTCTGATATCACCATCTCTACCCAATTGAATTGGCCTTCCATTGCTTCCCCCTCTCCTTTGAATTTCGGGCCTCCCACTCATCACTTCACTCCTTCATCCTCCTTTGTTTTACATGTGGAATTCCCACTCTAGCATTATCTCTGCCATTATGATGTCCCCTCCTTTCTTCTCTGCCCGTGCTCCTTCCTCCTTCTCCTTGTTCCCTCAGCCTTCCCGTGCCATTACGCTCCCCCTCTCTCCTATCCCAAGTCGTCCCCTGCATGCTTGCTGCCTTTGGATTTCTTCCTTTGCTCCCTTCATGCTCGCAATCCCATCGTGAGTTGTTGGACATGGAATCCCCCCAAGGCATGTTCTAGGGCTTAAAGCCCAAGTTTTGACCGAATCTGTTTGTAAAAGCTCCGCGAATTGTGGGTGCGGGGTGTGAAAGTATAATAGAGTCACAGGGATGTCCACCCTAGTTTTTGTAATGTAATGTCAGCTGGATAGACCTACCCATGGTCCACAGACCATGGGATTATTTAAATAAAGCGAGGCTCTCAGTGTAAAAGATAACTAATGAACAAATAGAAGAAAAGGATGAGAATTCTAAGTGATTGAGTCAAAGTGTAAAGCGTGTCTGTGGGTCGTAGAGTAGGAGAAGGTCTACAGCTGAGTGCGCAGAGGCCTAGTAGTCCGCAGTTGAGTGCGCGGACCCCTGCAGCTGAGTGCGTAGGGCAAGTCGAGTCTGTAACCATTGCAAGAATCAATAAAGAGAAGTTTTGCTATAATTTTGTGTATGTTTTCCTGGTTTAATGCATGATTGGATATAATTTGCAAGTATATTATTTATTTATTGAGTGATCATGCATGAATGTTTTGTATTTCTAATTATAACTTAACACATTCAAGTAGGCAAAGGAAATTAATTTACACTGGAAGATAAGTAAGATCTCGGTAATAGCGCAGAGCACGGCACAACCCCTAGTTAGGGTTGCACGAAGGCAATGTATCAGGCTGCGAGAAACAGGAAGTGCGCGAAGCAACTTACGCGCAGGAGAAAACAGAGAACCAGTCATACCTCTCAGACATCTCAAGGGTGAAAAACCTAGTTCTAACACCCTCCCATACTACTTCGGGTGAGACCTAATTCCGCGCTTCGTGGACTGTTGCCGAAAGGGCCAGCAGTACATGGATTTGTTTGGTTAATTAACTCTGAACCTAGGTCAGGCCCCAACAAGCCAACAAATGGTTCCGTTGTCAAGACCGGTATCTGCTTAGAGATGTCTGATGTTGTATCACTGGAATTTAACAAAAAAAGGAATTGAAGATTGTCTTGAAAGAAAGATTCACGAGTTTGCGGTGCAGGAAAACAGGAATCAGCGCCTATCAAAGGAAGAGTGCTTAGATTGCTACTTATATACGGAAATCCATGAAATTCTCTTTGCATCCTTCCCCACTGAGTTGTACGAGTGGATTGTGAAGCTAGCAGATAGACAAGGAAGGTGTAAACTCAACAAACCTATTGTGTGGACTCCAGAATTGGTGCGTAAACTGGAAGCATCGGAAGATCAGATCGTGCACGTTGTCAATCACTAGCTTAATCGAATCATAGGAGGATTCATCACCGAATTCATAGTAGATACTTTAGCCAGCTATAGCGAGGCAGAACGACGGTTCCTCAAGGGACCGCGAGGTAAGTACGTTAAATCTTTGAACACTTGGATTAAAATGCTACTGTGTGAAAAGCGGATTATGCAAATAAATTGATGTTTGGGGCTACGAGAAGTGGGAAAATCTACAGAAATGAAGGGAGCACAGAACTAGAGACTAGCCCCTTGATTTCACCTCTGTGAAGAGGTGAAGAAGAGCTCGTGAAGGTCTCACCAAGAAGTGCAATCAATCTGATAAGGTAGAGAATTTTGTGCATACCACCTCCACCCACACCACCGCACCAGGAGTTACAGATGACAATATAAAGAAGGCAACGTTGGTCATCGCTCTGCAGAATCGGGCACTGACTTTGTACATTAAGCATTCCAATGATAATCTGAATGCAAGGATCACAGATATCCAAGCTGCATTAAACAAATAATTTAGCAGGCCAAAGTTAGAGGCACAGTCAATCATTAGGTTTAGGGAAATCACAATGTTAGTAGGTGAGACCCCTTGGGAGTTGGATCAGAGACTAAAGTGCACAATTCGTGAAGCTAACATGACGTTGATAGATAGACAACACCGCGAATGGTTTGTAGCATTGTTAACGCCACATCTAAGGAATGCGTTGTCACAACAGAGGCTAACAACTCAAGCTGAGGATTTGGAGGTCGTGATGAGATTGCACGAGACTCTAATACAAGATCCTAACCTGGGAGCTCAGCAGATTCATGCGCAGTTTAAAAACCTGTGCCTGGAGATGCAGAGTTTGAAACAAGACAGGACAACCCGCCCAGAGATGTGCGATGAGGTATGGTGCATAAAATGCAAGGGATAGGGGAACGATAAGGTCCACTACCCGGTATTTGTGAATTACCTTATACGAGGAGGACCAATGCCATTGAGACTGGAGGAACAAGCAGGACCAAGCACAACACCTGCATTATGGTGCGTGATTTGTCAAATAGGAGGAAAGCATGCTACAGATAACTGTCATTTATTGCAGAAGTATACGCAGAATTCACAGCAATTGTTCTGTAATTTTTGTAGATCAGTAGGCGATGATTAGCGCACCGGTAGAAGTTATGAGATGATGATGGATTAGACTCCTACCTACAGTGTTCAGGTCGAAACAGCCCCTTGACCAGAACACAGGGATGGCACAAACCGGATTTCAGGGGCGCGGACAAGGCCAAAGTGGAGGGGGACCAGGAAGAGGTCGCGGACAGTGACATGTTACAATTTTGGAGGGCCAGGGCATTATGCCCATGATTGTACAAGTCCAACGTGAACATCATGCTTGTATTGTATGTTGTTTGATTATAATATAGAGGATTTTCCCATACTAATAGTGAGGTTGTGCAATAAAGGAGCACTCCAACCTCCCGCGACTCAGAACCTGCAAATGATGAGGTCTGAGCCACGCAAGGAAGACCCTAATGTAAATATCGTGCTCCAGATTGGTATTATGACAGGGGATGACAAAGGCAAGTAGCTGGAAGAAAGTACCTGAGTTCGCAAGGCTCCAACAAAGGAACCAGAATTTGATTTGGAGCGCGCTAAGGAGACCTTCATGGAAGCGAAGAGGGGCTTCGCTAATGCCTCCACTTCAGGAAGTAAAGACAGACTGGATCCTAAAATGGACCCATCGACAATCACTACATTCTTGGAAACATGCATGAAGCTCCTGCACGATAGCAAGGCTGTAAAGGGGTTGCAAGAACTCATAACTAGATGCGTTGGGACCGCGCCAGGAGAACTGCGTGTAGTCCGGAAGCTCGCGAAGCACACGACACGAACAGGAATGGAGATGAGATTGACCCCACAGATCAGGGAATATGAGATGGACCAAGTGATTCTAGATCTAGGATCAGACGCGAACATCCTGCCAAAGCAGACATGGGAGCACATGGGCAGGTTTGCGCTGCAATGGTCTCCTATCCAGCTGTGAATGGTGAACCAGCAAAAGATCCTAACTATGGGGAGATTGTAGGGAATCACAGTAGATGTCGAAGGATCAAGCGCGCTAGCAGATTCCGAAGTGATAGAGATTGTTAATAACAGCAATCCCTACCCCGTGCTATTGGGAATAGTTTGGGCCACTGACATGAATGGAGTGATAAATCTAAAGAAGCGCAAGATGATCTTTGAGAAAAAGTCACTACGCATAGTGGTACCTTTATAACTTGCAGAAGGATCGCGCTACACGGAGCCAGTGCGCGACTACGACAGCGACGACGATATGGACTACATCTACAAGATAATCATGCACGAGAAAGATTGGGTAAATCCAACCGCAGATGGTCGAATCTCATGGGAGCGCAAAAGCTCCTACACCTCAGATTCTGACAAAGAGATAGAACAATGGTAGAACCGATTACATGAGGTAACCATGCTCAATTGTAACATGATGACGAGATTGTTGCACTTTGTAGCAACAGAGGTAAGATATCTACCTACGCATGACGGGTTAAGCGAAGTGGACGACTTCCTGAACAAATTTGAAAAAGAAGTACCGAAACAGCGACGTTTCGACACTCTGAATGGGTCCTACGAGCTACGCCCGCAAGATGGTGGGGTATGCACCAACAAAGTTTTGAGGACTGGAGCGAATGCAGAAGGACGATATGCATGCAGTTTGGGAAGCCTCAGGTGTGATTGAAAGACAAGTATGACGGACGAACCAGCCTGCACACCCACCTATCCAGGTGGATACAAGCATACAGTGCGAAACTTGCACGAATGCACACCGTCCTTGCAGTAGGATACACGGTCAGTAAGTAGGTGCGAGTAAGGAAATGGCCCAAACAACCCCTCTTGTTGGGACCACGAAGTATGGAAAGACCAAGCGCGCAAAAGAATATCCACGCAAAATATTTTAACAAAATACGTGAAGCATTGAACAAGGTCCACAGTATGAAGCGGACTTACTGGGACCTGCACATACTAGCGATTCTCTGGGCTTATAGGACCACATGCAAAATCCTAACCACGTAGGCACTGCCAAGGCTGGAGTATGAAGCAACAACAATAAGCCTTATAGTACTTGGAGAGCTTAGACCGCACATGATAGCACCGGTAGATACGACGGTTCGCGAAACCTTGGAAGCAGAAATCCAACAGGGAAATTTTAGACTCCAAGAACTTGAAAAAGAAAGAGTACGATTAGGGAAGAAAAGCGCTCTGGTGGACATGGAAGTCAAGAAGCTGGAGGACAAGATAAAGGAAGATTTTCTCTGCAAAAAGATCAGGGTGATAAGGTAGGATGTGTATGATCACGATGACAATTTTAAGGCCTATCGCCATGAATTGATCAGCCTAATGCCTTGGCTTGGACCGCACATTGCTAAGCATATTAATTAGGGTAGCGTGTTGTAGATGGTAAAGTGCGTGATACCAACCATAATAATAAAAGGTGGGTATTCTCCAGGAAACATGATGGATGACAGGATGAAACTTCACACGGGTGGTACAACCACCTGACTAGCTGAAGGAAGTATAGTCCTAGCGCTCCAAGCAGTTGAAAGGAAGTGTGGGACTATAAACTATTCTGCCCAGGAGCTGCACGATGTTGGATCTACGCACAAAAGCAAAGAGTCACAAGGTCCACGACCACGCATGGTGGGCTGCGCTGCCGCGGGTTGGCCAGAAAGTGACCATTGAAGTCACTATTCATGACGGGATGCTCCACTTGAGACCAAATGGAGTGGGCAATAGGCATTTAAGACGCAATTTATGGGCAAGATTTGGGAAAATCTGCCGCCAAAGGAGCATTAATGAACCGGATTTGGGGGGAATGGTAGAATTCAAATTAAAAAAGCGTTATAAATTACAAAGGGCTACCCAACAAACAACACTTGGTCATTTGCGAATTGAGTTATTGAGCAGAGCCTTGATTGTTGTGTGTCGAGCGTTGATTGAACCCCTGAGTTTCCGAGTGCTAGATTTCTAGACGGACACGATAGCAACAACTGAGGACATTATGGAGATAACAGAAATGACCGTTGAGGAGGCCGCATAGGCCTTGACTGTGGGGGATGCTCCGGAAGGTGCCAGGATTGTGGTAGATATCCTGAAATCACCATGCACACCAAGACCCAAGAAGGAAAAACAAGTGATAGTTCTCGTACATGTGTCCCCGCGGAACCCGCTACGCACCAAGTTGTCAATGGAGGACAAAGGGAAAGTTGTCACCATAGAGACTGATGAAGAAGAAGAAGACCTGAAGGACCTAATTATTGAAGAGGATGAGGACGAAGGCATGGAGGAGGAAACCGAGCCTGCGCACCCCTTGACAAAATTGCCCGCTTATGTCTACCTGCGAAAAGGAAAGGCTAGAGTGCCCAAGGACCTTGACAAGACCAAGAGCTTGCTCCAAACCTCGCTCCTCCCAGACAGTATTATTTTTAACGGCACGCACCTAGGACGGGTTCCAAGCTTAAAATTCGAATATTGGGACCTTGTTGACCACGAGAAATTCCCTCACCTTGAGACCTCACACCTCATGAAGCCCAAGAAGAACACCGCGGCAGGGGTTACATAATTAATGTCGCGAAAGTGGTTGCGCGGAGTGGAAAAGGCTAGGCTACTGAACCTGATCTAGGTGTCGCATTTCCACCACCTTCCAATAACCATTTTCGTCATCAGGCAACTTCTTTGGCTGGTGCATGATGGGCTTTTGTGGCTAGATGAGCCCATCCCCATCACAGTAGACTTGATTCACCATATTTCCCAGCTTCCATGTAAAGGAGAGGACCTCGCAGACATCTCGGAAGGGAAAAGTAGTGACTTGGCAAAGAAAAAAAGGGGCTACGCCATATCTAAACTCAATGACAAGGCAATGAAAGTGGCAACCCAAATACGGTCAGTAAGGTTATGCGCAAGTGTCGTGCAGATGAGGTACTCACGCTGGTGGTCGCACTGGCTAAGTAGTGCATGAAGGGGGTCCAGTTTAACTGGTCCGAGTTCCTCTGTAAGGAGTTTTTAGAGAATTGTTGCGAAGCTCAGGAACAAGGCAAAACGTTCCACTATGCATGGCTTCTGATGTCCATAGTGCACGTGGCAGGGGAATTACCGGAGGATAGTCAATTCCTCATGATTGATAGAGATTTGCTAGAGGCCACGAAGTATGCTTCTCTCTGGGCCACAAAGGATGCCACTAGAATCCGCAACAGTAAAATATTTTGGGTGTTCATGGAGATGAACCACACAATGGGGATCAACTGCAAGTCGTGGTTGTTGCCCACTGTCTACAATAGCCTTTAGAGTTTTGTGGAATTTAAAGTGGACATCCATAGAATTTACATTAGAGCATGCAAGGACCCGACCAAACAATGGAGGAAGCTACCCTTTGTAACCACATACGATGTCATCTTTAACGTCCTGGAGACATGGCCGCCAAAGTGGCGCACCCCAGACATCGCGAAGATAGAGAATTCAGCGACACAAAGAAAGAAAGATGAGGTCAAGCTGCACATCACACAGTTGGCAGAAAAAAGAAGGAAGGAGGCAGCGGTAGCAGAAGTGCGGGCGACACGGTACGCTGCATAGACAGCAATTGAGAAGGAAAAGGCCGCAACAGTAGCAGAGGAGGCAGCCGCAAAGGCGCGCGAGTGCCAAACGTCACCTTTGCATGGGCAGGAAGCAGAGGAAAAAGAGGGAGGCATGGACCCACAAATCATACTAACACAATTGAAGAACCAACATCCAACCAAGCGGACAGGGTTGCGCAAGAAGGTCAAGGCATCGAAGTTGTCTATTGACCCGATCACCCTAACCGAGGGTGATCTACACGACATCAGCGAGACAGTACGTGATGTCATCTTTGAGGCCCTCCAAAATTTCATGCAGGAGAACCAGATTATGTGGGGGCCCTCAGAGTGCAGTTGAAGGAATTACAGGTGCACCCTCCTCAGGCTGGTACCCTTTTGACCAACCTCACAGTCGGAACAATGATAACAGAATAGATGTTGCGTGCGCAGATGACGAATACCATAGTGCTACCAGAAGGGGCACTAGTGACAGCAAATGAGGCCGACGTGCCTACGATTAGCGCATTGAAGGGTCTCGGCATCAACCTCGCTGCACTCCTGCCAGAGACCTTATATGTTTTGCAGGATGGGATAACTGTAGAGTTGTGAACTAGGGAGAGTCGTGCACTGAAAGTCCTCAGCAAGCAGAAAATCAATATGGAACAATTGAGCTTGCTGCGTGACGAAGTGGTGTCGCAGAATCAACATCTAGTACAGGTAATAGACAAAGCTTTCCAAAGCATCCTGGAGCTGGCCATCCCAGCAGACATACCAGCAAAGGCGCGCGTCCACAGGTTAGCAGCAAGGGTGCATGAGGGGCCGGGAGGAAATGACAACGGTTCAGTTGGATCTAAACCTTCAGATCACCGAGCTTCGATTAAAGGTGCAGCTGTCCACCCCTCCAGAAGTTAGAGAACAGCGCATTAGTGCTATCACAGCGGGACTGGACGAAATTGGCAATGCAATGCGAGACTACACCAGCATGTTTGAAGATTCATTTGAGGTCATCACAAATCTGCAGGAGGACCCCAACATCTAGCGCTTAGAGACAGAGGCACGAGAACTCCAACAGCAGTATGAAAGCGTCAAAGGAACTGCACGGACAGTGACCCTCACTCAGAGGCTCACGCGGATGCAACAGGCTAAAGCGTTGAAAGAGAAGGTGGACACGGCATGACACAAGGAAGCAGTCCTGAAGGTGCGCATTTAGCCTTGGATCGACAAGGCCTTCACCATCACAGTAGAAATTGAAGGCAAGCTCACACATCCAGTGAATGCATGCACTGATGCAGAGAAGCACTTTCGACACAGAGGTCTTGAAACAATGTATGCAGTAGATCCAGCAAGTAGCAGATCAGTGCGCTGCTAACCTTGCCGCAGTTCGAGAACAGTTGGAGGCACTCCACACAAAGATCTCCACGCCGACAGAGTGACTCGATGGTGAGACACGATGTTTCTGTTGGGGGGTTGTTGGGCGTGGAATCCCCCCAAGACATGTTTTGGGGCTTAAAGTCCAAGTTTTGACAAAGTATGTTTGTAAAAGCTCCGCGAATCGCAAGCGCGGGGCGCAAAAGTATAATAGAGTCACAGGGTTTTCCACCCTAGTTTTTGTAATGTAATGTCGGCTAGATAGACCTACCCATGGTCCGCGGACAATGGGATTGTATAAATAGAGCAAGGCTCTGAGTGTAAAATTTAACTAAGGAACGAATAGAAGAAAAGGTTGAGAAGTCGAAGTCTAAAGTGTGTATGTGGGTCATAGAGTAGGAGAAGGCTCTACAGCTGAGTGCGCAAAGGCCTAGTAGTCCGCAGTTGATTGTGCAGACCCCTGCAGCTGAGTGTGCAAGGGAGGTCGAGTCTGTAACCATTGGGATAATCAATAAAGAGAAGTTTTGCTATAATTCTATGTATATTTTCCTGGTTTAATGCATGATTGGATATCATTTGCAAGTATAGTATTTATTTACTACACAATCGTGTATGAATGTTTTGTATTGCTAATTATAATTTAAGACATTCAAGTAGGCAAAGGTAATTAATTGACACTGGAAGATAAGTAAGATCTCAGGTAATAGTGCAGAGCACGGCATAGCCCCTGGTTAGGGTTGCGCAAAGGCAGTGTATCAGGCCGTGAGGAACAGGAAGTATGCGAATTGGCCTATGTGCAGGAGCAAACAGAGAACCCATCGTACCTCTCAGACATCTCAAGGGTGTAGAAACCTGGTTCTAGCACCCTCCCATACTACTTCGAGTGAGACCTCAATCCGCGCTCCGCGGACAGTTGCCAAAAGGGCCAGTAGTATAGGGATTTGTTTGGCTAATTAACTCCGAACCTGGGTCAAGACCCAACAATCCAACATGAGTCTCAAGTTATTCTCGCTATGCTCTTCCTTTGCCTATTCGCCCATATTTGCTCTCATTTCTAGCCACTTTCTTCACTCTTCCATTTTCGCTTTCTCTTCAGTGAAGATAGCCTCCTTTTGCCTCCTGTATCGAATCAAGCCAACAGATCAGAGCCTTAATCAAGGGAAGTTGGATCTTCATCCAATCAACAAGAAGGTCCACAGGCATCATCCTATCAAGCTCCGGGGAACAATAGCAGTGCCTTCACCCAGCAAAGACAACAGGAAGAACCAACATACCACAAAGGATCATAAGATAGCGGAAGACCGCTTAGCCATGGACTTGAATCTAGTAGACCAAGCTTCCCAAAATGATAAATGCACTACATGTCGAGCTCATTAATTCATGATCATTAAGGAAAGAGAGACAATCAAAGACTTGAAGATTCAAGTGAGATCTGAAAATTTAGCTTTGAAGAGACAACTAGAGAGTTAGAAGGCTGAAATTGACTCTCTCACCAACAAGTGCACTCACCTAGAGGAGACAGTTAGCTACCTCAAAAACATTACTCTGACTCAAGAGGGAGAAAACTCCAACTATCAGAGCAGTAAACAGAGATCTCAAAAATATCAACCTGTAAACAAATATTAAAATGTTGTTGAAAAGTGTGCAACAAGAAACGTAAAAATAGAAATTGCTAAAAATAGCAGTTTGGCCAATGAGCATTTTGGCCACCTTGGGTGAGAGGTGAAACTGCTAAAAATAGAATTTCTAGGTCCCTTCCTATTTTTAGCAGTACCTGGTCTAGCTATAGGAAGTAAAAACGAATTTGGTCTAAACAACAGCTTAAAATATTAATTAATCAATCTCCATGAGTTAATTAATTATGGAAAATTAAACTTGAAGTATTTGTGAGATCATGCAATTATTTTCTCCCTTGATTTAGGAATTTATCCCTTGGTTAAAGGAGATAAGGTTCAGTTCTATAATGAGAGAATCAGTTGACTTAGTTTAACTTAGTCAAGTCCAGTTAGATTATTTTAACAAGTTGTTAAAATAATGAAATATAGTTTGTTAATGCATGCATGCATGTGACAAATATTATTTCAGATAACTGAGCATTCCCTCATGGATAACTAATGCATGTCAGTTCAGACAGAGACCCAGTTGAGATCAGATGAGGGAAAGTGTACTATCAGATGCTTGGATATTTCTAGTAAGTATTCCTTGCATGGAGAAAGATCTATTTCCAAGAGAAATACGTAATATAGGAGATTGGAGGACTTGTGGCCTATATATTGAGGCCTAGGTAGTCTATGATCTTCATCTTCTGACTACAAAGAGAGCAGGATAGCTATTGAGCTTATTCTTTTTGTATGTTGTTGAGGATCTCCACTTGATTGATAATACAGAGTTGGGGTTTTATGCTGGTGTTTTCCCCAGTGATATATTCTATGTTATGTGTGATTGACTTCTACTTATGAGTTATATGTGTTCATGCTTGATGTTGCTCATGATTGATTAGCTTTCGCAAAGTTTATGGTAGATGTATGTAGATCTAGTATTATGCTTTAGTTCATTGCATATATCAATTTGATCTACAGGTGAAATTTCTACATGATATCAGTGAGCTAACTGATTTGTAGAGAAAATTCTACATGGTATCGGAGCAAAGGTGATCAAGAAAGAACAGCATACTGAAAGGAGATTTCAAAGTTTTGAGTTTTGGGCCGAGAGTTTGCAGAGCATATCTGAATATTTATGTACAAAATTTTCAAAAACAAATAGCAGATTTGGATTCCTAAAAAAAAAAAAAAAAAATCGGCTGAATCGGAGTTCGGATGAGGAAGATATCGCTGATTTAAAATCAGCGCTTTTTCTAGAAAATTTCGTGACGACGGGAAATATGAAAGCGATTGGTGTGCTAGCCAAGAACCTGTATGCACTTGAGGTACAAGATGCATGCAAAGCCTTGAGTAGCAAGGCAAACGTTAGATACTTGGTGGTTGAGAGGGAGAGTAAATTACCTCTCAACATGCAACGCCAGAAGAAGTCTTAGACAATTGTGGAGGAGCCACGATTGGTGCAACAACTTCAGGAGGTTGTGGAGCAGCCACAACTAGAGAAGCTAAGAGGAGATCGAGTAGAGACATCTACTCATGCCAGAGACTTCCAGTAGGGGCAAACTTCGAGCCAGGTGGGCAGAGGGATCACATGCAGCCATACCTCTAGGTAGGAGGTGGGGTGATGTGGAGTGATCGTCCCAAGGAGGAGGGGGCACGATCCTTGAGGTACCTGGCCTCTTTCATTCGATTTTGCTACGGGAGCCCCAATGAGGAGTAGCAAAACTGAATGTTTGGGTAGAGACAGATGTGGATGCAGCGGCAGAGAGAGCTACAGTGCAGGGAATCCTAGGACAGCACATAGCATGCAGGTTGCAGCAATGCGAGAGTCACAAGTGTGTTGCACAGTGCTAGGTGGCACAAAGAGGTGTGCAATGGTGCGAGATACATGGAGATGTTGTAGTAGCGCAAATGTCGTAGAGGGAGCACTTGTTAGCAGCAGGTAGAGCTTCAGCATCAAAGTATGCTTCTAGCCCAACGGAGTGGTTAGTTGGGAGTGTTTTTGTTCCAAGAGTTGTTGGAACAAACGGACCTGGTGGATGTGTTGCATGCAGAACATTCTAGAGTTACAAGATCGGGTTCGAGAGGAAGCCTTTCTTGTTGAGAGGGAGTATTGAAAAGTGTGCAACAAGAAATGTAAAAATAGAATTTGCTAAAAATAGCAGTTTGTCCAATAAGCATTTTGGCCACCTTGGGTGAGAGGTGAAACTGCTAAAAATAGAATCTTCTTAAAATAGCATTTATGGGTCCCTTCCTATTTTTAGTAGTCCCTAGTCTAATTATAGGAAGTAAAAAACGAATTTGGTCTAAACAGCAGTTTAAAATATTAATTAATTAATCTCAATGAGTTAATTAATTATGGAAAATTAAACTTGAAGTCTTTGTGAGATCATGCAATTATTTTCCCCCTTGATTTAGGAATTTATCCCTTGATTAAAGGAGATAAGGTTCAGTTCTATAATGAGAGAATCAGTTGAGTTTAATTTAGTCAAGTCCAGTTAGATTATTTTAACAAGTTATTAAAATAATGAAATATAATTTGTTAATGCTTGCATCCATGTGACAACTATTATTTTAGATAACTAAGCATTCCCTCATGGATAGTTGATTCATGTTAGTTCAGACAAAGACCCAGTTGATATCAGATGAGGGACAATGTATTATCAGATGCTTGGATATTTCTAGTAAGTATTCCTTGCATGGAGAAGGATCTATTTCCAAGAGAAATATGTAATATAGGAGATTGGAGGACTTGTCGCCTATATATTGAGGCCTAGGTAGTCTATGATCTTCATCTTCTGATTACAGAGAGAGCAGGATAGCTATTGAGCTGATTCTTTTTGTATGTTGTTGAGGATCTCCACTTGATTGATAATACAGAGTTGGGATTTTATGTTGGTGCTTTCCCCAGTGATATATTCTGTGTTATGTGTGATTGACTTCTTCTTATGAGTTATATGTGTTCATGCTTGATGTTGCTCATGGTTGATTAGCTTCCGCAAAGTTTATGGTAGATGTAGATCTATTACTATGCTTTAGTACATTTCATATATCAATTTGATCTATAGGTGAAATTTCTACATGATATCAATGAGCTAGCTGATTTGTGGAGAAAATTCTACAAATGCCTCATAAGTGTTTTGAATTTTCACCCGCATTTCTTAGTTTCTGAAGTTATGTTATGTAAGTGTATTTTCTTGCTTTCACGGTTTGTACAACAATATGCCAGAAATGTAGTTGGAAACTCTGGAATTTTTTTTATTCATGTCTAAAGGTACCCGAGATTGAGTTCTTGATCTATTCTCCTTCAACATGACTCTTTCCAGCCCCATATGTATCAGGAGCTTGCTCCTCTCTCTTTTTTGGAATATATAAAACCATAACCGAACTTGTAAAAAAAATAGTTGTTTTCTAATTCAATGTATGAGGGATATTTGTAATATTTTTAATGTTTAATATGGATTTGGTATGTAATATTTTAGAAAATATTAATAATAAAAATAATTAAATGTATACATACAGGGAAAAAAGATGAGGGGGCATCTTTTAACATTTTTAATGTGGAGAATGTGAAATATAAATAAAAAAATTTAATGTCAACTACATATATATTATACCAGCATAGATCCATCTTAACTCCATATCTACCAAGTGCTTAGAGGGATCAAATTTATTTTCACTCTAAAAGATCTTTGCATCTGAAGAGATTTGATCCCTCTCAACGCTTGGTAGATCCAATTAAGATGGATCTAGCCTCGTTATGAAAAATTCTGACTTAAGTTTTGGAAATTTAACATAGATTGAATTTTATAAACCAATATTGAATTAGTTAACTTGTATTTTTGAATAATTTATTATTAATAATATTTAATATTAAAAATTGAATGAGTTACACATTTTTGTCTTATTAAGAACTAACTAAATTATTCTACCTTTAATTATTTTTTCTTGTGAGTATTGAAATATTTTACTAATTAAGTTAAATTGAATATCAATGAACTATCTAAGCAATAGAAAATATTTATTGTAATTTACAATCATAGTTTCAACCATACTAAACTTTGTAATTTATAAAAATATCTTTGCATTTTTTTAAAGTAAATCGTTTTGCATGTAATTTCATATATAAAAGTCTGATGTAAGTTCATCAATACATAATCTATAATAAACATTATTTCATAATAATAAACACCATGATGATAACCATCTAACAAACATAAACATCATCTAAGATACACATTTGAATTCACTACCATCATCTAATTATATAAACCTCTAGCACATATAAACTTCATTAGCTAGCACACAAATCTAATAATCTAACAAGGCATCATCATCATGATCACATCTAACAAAACACAAACATTATAATCTAACATCATCACCACACAAATCCTCAAATTAATATAAATCTCATGTCAAATAACTACTATCATGTACACATTTATCTACAGGCACATTAAATGAACATATCTCACATGTCCTAACAATATACACATAACCACCAACATATAAATTAACTACATAAACATGAACAAAAAAATGCAATACATATATATAGACAAACAAGTCAAATAACTATGTCAAGTCAAATAAGTGCAATCAAATATTTGATACAATAGACGTAGTAGTGCCAGCATGGTCTGCAGTAGAAGACGATGGATGGTCAACTACTACCTCAACACGGTCTGTCGAACTCTAAGGTGGAGGAGGAGGTGGTTGGTCTGCTCTGGCATCTCATCATCAGGTGACTAACGAGGAGGCGTACTACCAGAAGTATCACCGACACCCTAATGACCATGATCTAATGGGGTGGTACTACCAAAAGCATCATGATCACCACCCTCATCACCATGATCATGATCACCACCCTCATCATCATCATCACCACCCTCATTTGATGTATCTTCCACTACATGCCCTGCATCCCTCATCGCTGCAAGTACCCTACTAGCTCTGATGATATGATGCATAAGAGACATCATCTCACGTGAGCAGTCCCTGTAGAGATCCACGAACCTAGGATCTACGTTGATATCTCGAGCCCTCACACGGCGGACTCCCTCGTCAATCAAAACTCTAGCTAATATATCATAGTAGTCCATCTGAAATCACAAACCATCCCTACAGCCCCGGACGCCCACACCCCCCTGAGGATGTGCCTCAACCTCTTGGGCCTCGTCCATCTCTTCATCTCCTCCATCTGGTGGGGGAGGAGGCATGTCCCCATCAAATTTGTCAATGTCTACAAAATATATAGTACACAACAATAATTAAACAATTTCAATATTAAACAATTTAATAAAACATGTTAAAGAACGTGTTAGGATATATTTTATTCTAATTAATTAAAAGAATAAAATGAAACTAGATTACTTTAAAGAAAACACTAATATTACCTCTATCATTTAAAGCCTTGACCCTTGTGAAGAGGACGTTGGGATAATGTCTCCAATCAATCCCCGTGTATGGAAACACCAACTCAACAAACGCATGGTCATCCTCACTAGATAGTGGCACCAGTGCCTCGGCGGAAATCCTGGACAGATACTCGAGCAGACCCCTCTTGGGCATCATCTACTGCCACATGTGCATATGAACCTTAGTGATCGAACTAGGAGGGTGACAATCAAATGTAAGCCTCATCTCTAGAAACCTCTCAAAAAATAAAAATAAAATAAAAAATATATGAATCGAAAGGGAAGGTCGCCCTCCCATGTCTCAACACACGACATCTATCTAAAGTCATGCAAAACTGCCTCAAAAAATGGCAAACCATTTGATACAACGTGGCACCAAAATTAGAGAATCAAAATAATACAAAAGAGGGCAACGAATGCACTTCCCATCACTACTAGAGTGTGTAATGATGGTGACTAATAACGAGAGCCGCCTAACCTTCTGTGTGAAAAAAGAAGAAATACGTAGTTGTCCAACACAGACTTGAAAATATGTTGGATGGACTGCATAAGACCCGACATATGTTTGAGTGTAGGCAAGCTGACTCTCAGCTTAAACCCCATGGGGGACATCAACGAACTGGGGAAAATCCTCCCCTCTCCTAGACAGGCCAGTGATAAAGGATATGTCATCCTTAGTGGGACTATACTACGCCCTAGGACTGACATGGAAATCCTACTCCTGGGCACTCCATCAGTGGATCAGATGTGCCAATAAGACAGAGTGCACCTTTAGGGATGTAGCCTCCTCATTGTGCTTTAGGAGGCCTAGATTCCTTAAGAGTACTTGGGTTGCTCCCATAATAGGGCAAGGGTATAAATCCTTCTCCCTCTCTCTTGGCCTCCCATGTTTCAACCATATTGTATGGGTCTGCTTGTTTCTCCTGCTCTTGTTGCTACTCCCTCGATTGACGTCTTTTCTACATGATTGACATATAAAATACACCAACCTCATACATAAAATACAAAAAATATATATTACTAATGAAACATGTATTTATAAATATGGAAACATAAGTTTCAACAAAAAACAAAAAAAATCATCGACGCACTCAAAACACAATCATCGACCAGCTTTGATGCATTGCCAAACATAACCGCATTGATCTCGGTGCACACATAAGTATGAACCATCGTTGTTGGTTCACAAATTTAAATTTTCAGAGCAATGTGTCACACTTCTGCACCGATGTGCATGTATAACCTTTTCGCACTGGCACAAAACATTTAGGTTATCAAATGCACTGAGCTATAACTATATTTTTAAATATTATTTTTGCGATGCGTTTGGTAAATATAAACACGACGGGAGTAACGCATCGAAGTACAATTTATCATTTTATTGGTGTGTTTTTATTTACAAAACGCGCTGCAATAATCGTTGTGTGTTTTGTTCGTGCACCAAAATGCGGTGCACCTTGTAAATTTACGAGGTGCATCTCTATCATTGTGAGTTGAATATATCGAGTGCACCATGCAGGGATTAAAAAAAAAAACTGATTTTCAATTTTAATTTGCTAAAATTAAATTAGAGAGAAACATATACATTACCTGGACATTTGGTTGTCGGGGAGGCATTATGGACACATAATGGAGAAAAATAAATTTTAACACGGGTTGGAAAAATTAAAAATTCAAGTAGTGAGAACAGTATGGAAGGATGGTGACAAAGAGAAGCATTGACGCCATGGCGCTTGCAAGAGGCAATAGTCGAACAAGTGGTTCAGAGCTCTCCAGCACTGTAGATGGTAAAAATGAAATTTACAGTTGGGAGGGTTTTTTTTAATTTAACCCTCCTCTGATATGTTACTCTGACCACACCGGTGCAGAATAGATCTAGGAGAACTGCATTTTTTTAAATTAAAAAATTTATCGCGGTGCTTTTCTTAAGATGCCCCAAGGCATTCTATTACAGGTATCGCATCGGTGCTTTGTTTGACTATAGCACCGCTCTATCTTTAAAAATTAATAATCACCTAGCGATTCTCTTTCATAGATGCCTCGAGGCATTTTAATACATTTACCGCATCAGTGCATCGTTGGAAAATAGCACGAAATTTTTCTGAAATTTAAAAACTATAGCGTTGCTACTTAGTACATGCACTAGGACGTTTTACTACATGAAGGGCATTGGTTCTATCGATTATTCAAGAACCGGTGCATTGTGTTATTTAGCACACTGTGTTTTTTTATTTTATAAAAATAGATTTTCCATGGTGCACCATGTTATGTGTAGCACCAGTGGTTTTATGGATAGTAAAGCATTGGTGTGTTTGTATATTGTAGACACACCATCCAAAAAACATCCGCCTGCCGACCTCCGCTACAAAAGGATTTTGGGGCTATTTTTATAGGGGATTCCGCAAAATCCTCCACTAGAAGGCCTTTTCTTTGTAGTGAATTAGAGAATATCTTATTTACAGTTTGATTGGCTTGAGTTCTTCCCTGCCTTTTTCTTCCTTTCCTTTGCTTCACAAGTGTCCTTTTAGATTAGTATATACTCTAAAGGTTATATAAAATAAAATTGCTTTGAAATCTTTATGATCAACGATCTTTGAAATAAAATATCCTACAACTTTGCATTTCTACAAAATCATTGATTTCGACTTCTAATCTACTACAAGTAGACCACCATGTGTTGACACATACACCCCTACTTTTTGAAATTTTGCAAAATATTGCAAACACATTTCTATTGTTGTGCAAATAATAAATAACATAGGTAGGTGGGATATCCTGGAGAAGAAAATTGACTGAAATTCAGTTATTATATTATGTATGGTATGGTTGTTCTTTACATGTCACTTATACATCCACGTTCATGATGAAGTTTTGGTATTATATGTGCATTTATAAATAACATCAAATCAAGAAACATTGATGATTATTCAATTAATATACATCTTGGTATGTAGTTCATGTTTGTGTTCATGTATATTGTTGTCATATATTCATCATGTGTAACACCCTAGTGCTGTAAATATTTAACTTTACTATCAACTATTTATTTTACTGCATCAGACCCTAGTAAATATGGCTTAGAGAAAACTTAAGTGAATTTTAAATGAGAAAGTTAATTTTAGTTTTTTTTTCTTAAAAAAAAAATTGAGACAAGTCTTGAAATTGCTAGGAAAAAGCCCTAAACGAATTCAAAACTTCTAGATAGTTATGACATGTTGGGTCCTTCGTTTTGGGGAACTAAAGAAATTAGATGACAAGCTAGAAGCTTGATGACATTTTGCGAAGATAGTCATAAGGGAGACAGCCGGAAAGGAGGAAGGAACCCACTAAGAACTAATAGTTGTGGAGGAATGATGAAAGAAGGCAGTCACAGTTGAGCGAAGAAGAATACTAACAATCGAGCAATAGAAGCAGTCGAACAAGGAATAACGCGGAGCCTCCAAGAGAGAACTGGCAGTCCAAGCAGGTGCAGAAATATAAAGAAGTACGGGCAGAAAAGCGCAAAAGGAGGAGAGTACTGAAATGTTGTTGTGGATTTGTTCGAGTCACACTGCATCTGTTGTCTTGGTTAACAAGGTTATGTATTGATCTCTCACTGTAGTTATGTGATGTTGATATGAGGCTTTTGAGCCCGGTGTACTACTGTACAGCTGCATTGATTAATAGAAAAGGGAGTTTGTTGGGATATTTGTACAGTGTATGGATGGTTACATGATTTCTTAAAAAATTTAATATGATCATATATGTATTGTATTTATCTTGTGTATGTTCATGATATGTTACAATTAGATGTCTGATTGATATAATCTAGGGCTCTTTGATTCCAGCATTCCTCGTGTGACTCCACCTCGATACTAGACTTCCATCCCCCATCTAACTAATGTCACGGCATGCCTTGGGTGAGATTCCTTATCCACCCTAGATAAGGTGTAAATGTCGGCGTTTTGCTAGACTACATCGGAGCTCTGTTGGCCCCTGGGTCTCAACCCTATTAATATTTTTGCGCCAAAAAATGGTTTCATTTTCAAGACCCTAAAATTTCAAAAGGGGGTTTGGAATATGGTATCGATGATGGCACGAACTGATGACAAATGGTAACAAGAAATTCCAGTTTAATTAGTCCTTGAATTAAACTATGAATTAAAATCGAATTATATTCTCATAACAACTTGTAAATAGTTAATAAGCTTACTTAACTTAATTAGCTTAGGAATTTCGAGTTGGAAGTCATGTATATGTCCTCCCTCAATTTTAGGGGTCCAGTATGAGTTTAGATTGAGTTGTAATTAGATAACTCGATTTACTGAGTTATAGTCAGTTAAACTAGTTCTAATTGTTTATTGAACTAGTAGAGGATTAGCAGTTAGTTAGTGAATTGGTGCATCCACAAGTGCTACTCCAGATAATTGAAGATTCACTCATCGGAAACTAATGCATGGCAGTTCTGAGAAAGACCTAGTTGAGACTAGAGTGTAGGGACAATGTACTATAAGTTGTATGATTTACTAAGTTGTAAATATCATGCATGCAATCAGGAAGAGGACCTAATTAGGATTGTGCAGTTTTGGAAGCATGAATTCCCTTTAAACATGGCTTATTCATCCTAGGAATTGCACAAGTAAATAGGGTCTTGGCAGGCAGTGGAAATTGGTTGAGTGTTGGCTATGAGCTTGCTTATGGGTCAGTGAGTTGAGAATACTTGTGCGGAATTGTTCTAGCGAGAACAAGCTTTGTATATTCACTCATATTTCTGATTAATGCAATACATATAGTCGGAGTTTTGAGCAGTGGCTTTCCCCATAAAAACTTATTGTGTTATGTGCCATTGGTTTGTCTTCTTCTTGTTCAAATTGTTTTCATTGATCTATTGGCTTCCACTGGTTGAAAGTGGAAGTAGATTCTTGTCCTGTGCTTTATTAAATTGCATGAGCTTATGAATCTACAGGAAAATCTACATGGTATTGGAGCCTAAGACAATATACTAGAGGATATTTCAAAGTTTTGGGTTTTGGGTTACAAGTGAAATTCGAATTTGCAATACATACTTCAAGATTGGTAGATGGCGTTCTAAAATTCGTGACTCGAGTATACCTAGGAAGGTAGCTCTAATTATATAGCCTAGAAGGACAGAATGGAGTTTGTGTTGGAGGATAATGGCTTGAAGGAATTCGTTGATCAAGACATTCCTAAGCCAGCAGCATCAGATGCACAGAATCTGGCTGAATGGAAGAAGTGTGTGGCGAACGCAAGGCAAATAATCCTTGAGGGAGTATGAGACCACATTGTCTCGAGTCTCCATGGCAAGGAAATTTCGTATTATATGTGGAAAGAATTGACGGACTTGTATCAGAACAACAGTCACCAAAGGAAATTGGCACTAAAGGACAAAATGCGAAAAATCAAAATTGAGAAAGGCGAGACTATTCCAAAATACTCGACCAAGTTCACTCAATGTCATGATGAACTTGGAAGTGTTGGAATCATGGTTTTCAAGGATGATATGGCGAGACTTTCTCTTTTCAGACTTCCAAAGAGTTTCCATAGTTATCAGGACTCCGTCAATGGTTAGGAGAAGCTGCTAGATTGGGAACGACTATGGTCGGATTTGATGCTAGAGGAGATCAGGAGGAACACCAGGGATGGCTCTTCATCAAAGACTAATGATGAAGAGAATTGTGCATTAACGAGGGAAAGGGAAACCTTCCCACTCCAAATTTGATTCTTGCCATGGAGGTAAGAAAAAAGACATGACAAAAGTCAAGTGATTTCATTATCACGAGCTGCCCCATTTTGCGACAAATTGTCCACTCAAGAAGTCTAAGAAGAAGTCCTTAGGAGGAGGAGTGGGTGAGACTTTCGCCTCTCAATTCGAATTGGACTTTTCCCTCATTGCATGCATGGTGTCATCAATGATGGGAAGTGTATGGTACTTAGATAATGGAGCTCATTCCACATGACTGGCGACAAGGAGTTATTCAGTGACCTGGAGGAGAAAGATCTCTAGATGCATATAGAGATGTTGATGACGGGAGGTATAGTGCTACTGGATTGGGCACGGTTACTTTTTAGAGGGAGCATGGGGCTCCACTCACCTTGAAGAATGTTATGTATGTGCCCAAGTTTAAGAAGAACTTGGTATTCATTATCATGCTTGAGGATAGAGGCTATGATGTGATCTTCTCAAAAGGAAATGTGTTCTTTCGACACTTAGCCATGGGTCAAGTAAAGAAGATATGGGTTCAGGTGAAAAATCTCTCTAAGCTGGAGGTAGAGGATTATGCTACTTTGAGCACGAAAGAAAATATGGTGCAAAGCCGAGACGTTGGTGAGTTGTGACACAAGCGATTGAGTCACTTGCATCATGGGGCTTTGAAGATCATGTAGCAGATCTCCACCAGTTTTCCCAAAGGTACACTAGAGAGAATTGATACATGCAAGGGGTGTACTTTGGGTAAATATGCCAAGTCTTCATTTCACGACAGAGATCGTCGAGCAGAGGTTATTCTGGAGCGAGTCCATTCAAATGTGTGTGGACCATTCTCAATAGCATCCATGGCCAAACACAGGTATTATGTTATATTTTTTTATGACTTTTCTCGAATATTCTGGATATTTTTTATGTAGAAAAAGGATCAAACCTTTACAAAGTTTTGTGAGTTTAAAGCATTGGTGGATAAAGAGTTAGGCAAGAAGGTTAAAGCTCTACAGAGTGATAATGGTGGTGAGTATGTCTCAAACGAGTTTAAGAACTTCTATACAATGGAAGGGATTAAACAGGAGTTGATGACACCCCATAACCCTCAATAGAATGGGTTGGCTGAGAGGAAGAATAGAAGCATAATAGGGGAAGCAAGGGAGATGTTGCATGATCAGGGTCTCCAACTACATTTTTGGGCTGAGTCATGCAACACAACATTTTATGTTCATAACTGTAGCCCACGTCGGATTCTTGGGATGAAGACACCAGTGTAGGCTTATTCCGGTAAGAGGCCAGATGTTGGTAACTTCAATATTTTTGGGTCATCGGTAGATTGCCATGTGACCAAATATGCACGGAAGAAGCTTGAGCCGACAGTAGAGTTGGGGATATTTGTGGGGTACACTAATACACCTCACAACTATCGGGTGTACTTTTCAACCAATAGGATGATAGTGGTTTGTAGGGATGTCAAATTCGATGAGGAGAAGGTCATATGAGTTTCCCTTGAGAGGGAGCTTGAGCTACATATGGTTGAGGAGATTTTAGCTCCTAAGATTGGGGAGCCTCAAATTGATGTGGAACAACCACATGTACAAGATCTAGGAGTGGAGACATCCACTCAGGCAGAATCTTCTAGATATGGAAGAAAGTGCACCAGAGAGGTGGATAGATTGTTGTCGAATGCTAGAAAGAATGTGGGAGCACCCACATCATAGTGAAGACAAAGGAGGTCACCTTACAAGTACACTGGATACATGGATCTTATGAGCGGATGTGTTGTGATGGAGCTATATTCCTTTGAGGAAGCAGTGCAGCAGTCGATTTGGGTTGATGCCATGGTGGAGTATGACTCCATAGTTTGTAAAAGTGTTTGAGATGTGGTCCTGAGACAGGAGGATAAGTTCGTGGTGAGCTCTCGCTAGCTTTACAAGGTAAAGCAAGTTGCAAATAGTAGTGTGGAGATGCATAAGGCTAGATTTGTGGCCTGCGGCTTTTCATGGGTAGAGGGGATTGACTATGATGAAACCTTTGCTCATGTTGCAATATACGCGTCAATCATATCTATATTGGCACTATTAACGCAAATGGGGTGGAAGATACATTAGATGGATGTAAAGGCAATCTTCCTTAATGGCATGATTAAGGAAGAGGTGTACATAGAGCAGCCTGAAGGTTTTGAAACCTTTGACCGTGACTCCCGTGTTTGCCAACTCAAGAGAGTGTTGTATGGGCTAAAGCAAGCACCTCGTGCTTGGTACACTAGGTTAGACATCTACTTCACCAGGTTGAGCTTCACGAAGAGTGAAGCAGATGCAAACCTGTACCACATAGTGGTGGAATATAAACTGTTGATCATTGTACTTTATGTTGATGATATCATACTGACAAGTGATGATCAGTTGATTAAATCTTACAAGGAGGACCTTGAAAGAGAGTTTGAGATGAAGGACTTGGGGCTCATGCATTACTTTCTGGGCATGGAAGTATGCCAGGGTGATGGGGAGTTGTTTGTGTCTCAAGGTAAGTATGCCAACTAGATACTCAGGAGGTTCCACATGGAGAGTTGCAACCTTATGGAGACTCCTATAGCTGGTAACTAGAGGAAGGAGGATGCTACTTTGGGAGAGGTAGTGGAAGATATTGTTTAAAGGCATCTTGTGGGTTCAATCATGTACTTTGTGAACACACAACCGGATTTATGCTATGCAATTACCAGTTGATTCAAGCGATGGTTAGGCCTACCAAGCTATATTGGAAGGCAAAAAAGCACGTATTGAGATACCTCATGGGCACTACTCAGTACGGATTATGGTACATACGGATAGAGGGTGTGAAGCTTCAAGGCTTCACAGATGTAGATTGGGTGGGGAGTCCATCCAACCGAAAAAGCACATCAGGAGGGATTTTTAGTATTGGGTCAGCGGCGGGTTCCTTGGTACAATAGCAAACAGAGATCAGTTACACTCAGTTCGGCAAAGGCAGAGTATATGGCTGCAAGTCAGGCAGCATGTGAGGCCATCTGGATAAGGAAGATCTTGGTTGGTCTATTTGGTCAGCAGATGGATCCGACAGTGATTTACTGTTATTATCAGAGGTGTATCAAACTCTCTGAAAATCCAGTTTTTCATGATCGGTCCAAGCACATTGATATCCAATATCATCATCTTAGAGATTGTGTATTGAGGCGGATCATGTTGCTAGTGTACATTCCCATGGAGGAGCAAGATGCTGACATTTTGATAAAGGAATTGTCAAGATGTATATTTGAGTTTCACAGAGACAGGATCGGGGTAGCAGCTACTCCCTTTTTTGTTGAGAGGGAGTGTTGAGAAATGGCAACAAGAAATTCCAATTTAATTTGTCCTTGAATTAAACTATGAATTAAAGTCAAATTATATTCTCATTGTGACTGCTCCGGGTTCCTCCTCTCAAGGAATGATAATGGCTCTTTCTCTCATCAGGTATATCGTAAGAAAACTCATACGAAACAATATCTTCATGCTAATTCTCATCATTTCCCATCTCAAAAGCTTGGTGTTCTCAAAGCCATAGCAACTAAAGCTTTAAGAGTTTCTGATGAGGACCATCTCAAGGAAGAGAAAGCACATCTCCTAAGTGTTTTCTTTAATAATGGGTATAATAGACACCAATGTACTAAGGCTTTCCTCAAAGCTGAAAAAGGTTCGAAAGATACCAAGGATCGATTTTCTGGTGTTCATCTTCCTTTTATCCAAGGGACCACTGACAAGATTGCAAGGATCCTAAGGAAGCATAAGGTGGCTTCAACCTTTTGGCCTTTAAATACCATATGGAGCTCCCTTATATTTGTAAAAGACCCAGTGGATCCCAAGAATATGAAGGGTGTTTACATTATCCCATGCTCTTGTGGGACTCCCTACATTGGTGAGACTAGTCGCTCGATTAATCAAAGGATTCGTGAGCATGTCGTTGACATCAAGCATGGCAAGACCCACTCCTCTACTTTGGTGGAGCATGCAGATAAACCTAAGCATCACATATGTATTGAGGAGGCCCAAGTCGTTGCTAAGGTTAGCCATTTTAATCATTGTAAATTGAGGGAGCCCCTGGAAATTGAAAAAAGACCCAATAATATAATTTATTTATTTAT
>APFE030610918.1:42529-61043 GCA_000404065.3 Pinus taeda | reverse complement strand
GGTTAAATTCCCCCATTTAAATAGGCTACATTCCAAGTGAATACCATGGGTCAATACCATGTGCCATTTTGGTGAATACCATGGGTCAATACCATGTGCCATTTTTATTTTTATTAATACTAATATTATGGTTAATAATGTTTTTTTGCATTGTATTAATAACAATCTAGTCCATGGTATTTGTCCCATAGTATTTATTTTGCCCATAGGTTTCACCTAAATATAACCCATTTTTTGAGTGTTCGTAAATATAAGGTGACTTATGGAGTAAATATAAAAAAATGTTTTATTTGTTTACCATACCTCTTACCATACCTCTCTTAAATATAAGGTGACTTATGGAGTAAATATAAAAAAATATTTTATTTGTTTACCATACCTCTTACCATACCTCTCGTTTATTTATATTTTTATTAATTTACCATACCTCTTTTACAAATATGGTATTTGGCCCATAGGATTCACTTAAATAAAACCTCTTTCTTGAGGCTTCATAAATAGAATGAGGGTTATGGACTAAATATAAAAAGATGTTTATATTTTTATTTATTTACCATACCTTTTGAGTAAGTATAAAAAGACGTTTTATTTATTTACCATACCTCCACTTTACTTATATTTTTATTTGTTTACACCCTTGAATGTATATAAGGTGACTTATGGAGTAAATATAAAAAATATTTTATTTATTTACCATACCTCTCATTTATTTATGTTTTTATTAATTTACCATATCTGTTTTATAAATATGGTATTTGGCCCATAGGATTCACTTCAATAAAACCTATTCTTGAAGATGGGCGAATGGATTCACTTAAATAAAACCTATTCTTGAAAATTGGCGAATGGAAGGTTGTAACTCCTAGTTTCAAGGGCTAAATTTACCTTTTTTACCCTCTCCCTTAAAATAAGGTGGGCTATTTGAGGTGATTTGTAAAAATGTACTATGATACAAAATATTCGCCCACTAAAAATTTAAAACCACTTAATTTTGCCAAAGGGCGAACATTCGCCCCTAAAATTATCCTTGTAAGGGAGTCACATGGAGTTCAAGTGAAAAGCCAGAGAGTTGTACATTGTTGAGAGCCAAAGAAGCCAGGGCTGAAGAGCCAGAGCTAGAGCCTGGGCCAAGAGCTAGAGCCAAGAGACAGAGCCAAGAGCGAGAGCGAGAGCCAAGAGCTAGAAAGTTGAGAGCTTCAAGAGCCAGGGGATAAAATGGTGTCTGAACCCACTATTTCTGTGTAAAACAGTAAGAGTTGAGCCAAGAGCTTGTATAAATGACGTACCATAATTCCAGAGAGCATAGTTGAGTTGACTAGAGCTCACGGAGATATAGCCCAAGAGTTTTGGGTGAACTCCTAATTAGATTGTTGTCTTATGTGTTTGTTTTTGCTGCTGCATTATTTACTGTTATATATATTAGTTCAAGCACATTTACATATCAGCACAAACAACATATTTTAAAGCATATAATCAGTTTAAACAAATACCAACATACACCTTATTTTCAAGCACATTTTTAATTCCGCATTGGTTAATCATAAAGACTTGGGAATAAATAAGCTTTGGAAGTGGGAGAGGTTCTTGTAAGTTTGAGAAGAAGCCTTCAAAGCCCCATTTTTATATCAAGTGATATCATAGCTAAGTTTGGTTAACTCCACTTTCAAAGAAGGTTATATCAGAATGCTTGATTGACAGAGCAAAGATTGCTTGCCTGAAAGGTGTTTGAGCATTTCAGGATTGATTGTATGATTGATGTATGCTCGTTGCAGACTCACTATTTCTTGAGGTTGCAGAGGTAAAGGGAAAGCTATTGATAGCTCAGTCCAAGAAGGACAAGAAGGAAAGAGAGCTGAAGACACTCTTCTTATCCCAAAGGAACCCAAGGCAGTTCCTAAAGCACAAGAGGTTTGTTGCAAAAGGTTGCTGAATAAGCTCTTTATTTATCTTCTTGAATTTTTTTTGTTCATTGGTATAATGACAACTTCTACAAGTGGGTCCTCAAATTCTGCTTTCTTCACAAGATTCTTTGATGAAGACATGAAGCAAGAATTTTCCACCATGATGGATATGGCGAGAGAAATGTATGAGGATGGAAGGATGAGCAACATGCTTAGAGAGCAGTTGAATTCCATGAAAGAAGAGAAGCAGTTGCTTTTTGACAAATTGCAGGAAATGGAGAGGCAACTTCATATTGCAAATATGAACCTGAAAAGGATGCATGAGTTGGAGACATCTCTTTGTTGTCCAAGAAGCCTTAGTCAAGTATTAGCTTGAAGAAGAGGTAAACCATTCCAGTTTGTCTTCAAATTCCTCTAAGGATGCTTATATTGGTTCTTTTGAAAAACATACTAGAGGCATAGGTTCCAAGCTAATGTCTAGGATGGGATATGAAGGAAAAGGCTTGGGTAGACATGCACAAGGTATTGTTGAGTCAATAATTATTGATAAATGGCCTAAGTATTTGATTCTTGGCTATGGACAATCTTATGGAGAAAGTTCCAAAGTTGCCATGAAGGCCATTGAAACAAATCCAAGAGGGAGTTGCATTGCAGGTGTTCAGAAGCACACACTTGAACCAAAGAGTTGGGGAGACTATAAAAGCCTTGAAGAGATTGATAGTGTTCCAAAGGAAGCGACTTTCTTCATTTACTTCACCTCCTCATGAAGAAAATAAAGGTTAAAGAGAAAGGTATAAATATGGTTCTAAACATTTTTCATTTGATTGTGCAAAGCATGATAAATTTCCACATATGTATGGGAAAATAATTGCATGTTCCTTTTGTGGGTTGGATAATCATAAATTTTCTAGACGTTGGAAGAGAATGGCCACATGTAGGAAAATTTTGAAGGAAAAGAAACAAGAAGCCAAAGGTCCATTGGACAAGGCAAATCATGTTGTCAAGAGGATGCACATGCAGTGCACTTCCTACCATAAGCAAGGACATCTTGCTGCAAAATGTTGGAATCTGAATCCAGAAATGCTTCCACAAAAGTTGAAGAAAGTGGAAAGAGAAGATGGCAGAAATGGAAAGGAACATTCCATGGATGATGTGTCTCATAATGACTCACATGATGATGTTGATGTGCAGGCAAAGGTAGTATCTTTGAAATGGATTGTTAAGAAACAGTTAGATTTCTTATCCAATTAAGATTGCATGTATATTGATGCATCTACATTATATTTCATTTCAGCTTCGAATGTAAAATGTGCTTAAGTGAAATTTGAAGTATGAAATGCATGCATGAGCAAGGATGCATGAACACAAGGATGTTGATGATTTCCTTATTTTTTAACATGTATGTGTAATTAAATTGCAAGGTTGATTGCTTTGACATGCATGTGATGCCATGTTGACTTGGGAGAAGTTAACTTGGTCTCCAAATGGAGATAATGTTGAAGTGTTTCATCTTTTGAAAAAGAGTCCTAATGGTCTTTTTCTACATGCTTGACTTGAAGGGTCATTTTTTTAAAGGCATGTTTTGTGGGCTTCTTATCTAGTCCATCATTCGTATGCAAATATAATACATGGAGGTGTTCACAAGATGTGAAAATATGTTTATTTTGTTGAAGCAAGATTTTAGGCGATTCAGTTTTTGTCTATATTTTTGTTGTTGTTAAAAGTTGTTGTTGACAACTTTTCAAACAAGCAAAAATGAAAGTTTTGTGCAGAAAATGTACTTCACATTTGTTGAGCCACCTTGAATCAATGATCAAGGCAAAGAATTTCAACCCACCTTCTATGACCACTTCAGCAGAAGTTCAGTAGGAAGGCAAGGAGGAAGACAATTCTTCCTGGGAAGACTAGCCCATCCAAGAAGGGAAGTGGTCAGGAACTTTGGTTAAAGGCACTATGCAAGGCAAGTGTAGGGAGGCTGAAAGAGGAGGGTGAGTCACTCTCATTTACTATTTAGATCAATATATTAGTATGTTGGAGACCAAAAGTTCTTTTAGTAGGAAGGCGTGATCCAAAAATGGATCTTGGATAAACCTCTAACCCTAAAGGACTTCATATAAGAGGTAAAATGTGCCAAATGGCACAAATCCTTTGTATACTATAGGAAAATGAAAGTCGTAGGCTGCTCTCGAAAATAGTATCATTGCAGATATCTCTTCATTCTGAATCCAACACAAATTGAATGGGAAAAAATTGACATAGGATGCAGAACTTATCGCTTAAAGAAGTTGCCCTTTATCCTTTGGAAAAAGAGGTAAATCTTCAAAAAAATGGCCTAAAAGGCTTTATGAAGAAAGTCGCATTGGAGGAGATCCAAGGTAGATTTAAGTGGAAAAGGGGAAGCACCCCCGATCGCTAATCCACTACATATCGGGTTAGAGGCGGGCACATGCATATAACATAAAGTGAGACCTGGGCCAATGTGACTTCGCGATTGCCAATATCAGTGGATTGCAATCAGCGTTGGCATTGGCGATGCCATATGCATAGAACCCTGGGTCCATGCGATACGTGATTGCAATATCAAAAAATCACATCAAAGCAACACCATAGAGCAGGGACCGATACCTACGTGACTTGCAATATATATCCGGACTTGAGAGGGTTATCAATGCCACTTCATAAATGTTTCAATTCCCCCCTAAAATCCGTTTTGTGCTATTTTAAGTGTTTTAATGTATTTTTAAATATAAAAGGAAACCACAAAACAAGTGGGATTTTAGGAGGACCAAAGGCGTAAGAGGTTTTGACCAGGCTCCGCCCGAGCCCATACATTGGCTGCCATGTGTCTAGGCTATGGAGAGAGAAAACCACTCTTTTCAGGCAGTTAACTCTTGTACGCATGGGTCACCCAAAATGAACCACAACTGTTGGATCTTGATCTTCCAGATCAATGGTGGAGATGTGATAAGCAACATAATGGGAGACTCGATGGAAAATAAGGTGAAATCCGTAATATTTGAAGTCGACAAAGATTGATTCTGCAGATTTTTCCTCTGTTTGAATGTATTTCTCTGTGTAAACAAAGAATGTCCATTTGGATAATTTCAAAGGCTCGATGATCCATTCCATTATAGAAGAGGTGGCCACCATCCCTGAAGGCGTTTAGCAATGATTTCTAACGCTTAGAGAGGGGATTTCAGTAAACCAAAGCCGGAAGACAAAGAGTTGGGAGGAAAAATGATCAAACAAGTGCCGATTGGCTTAAAAGCCATAGACTGATAGAGAACAAAGGATAAGCAGGAGTTGTTGTTGAAAGTGAAGCCAAAGCACAAAGCTAAGGCGAAAGAGCACAAAAGGCAAAGTCTAAATGCACTGAGAAGCCAATGGAGTCACTTGGAGTTCAAGTGAAAAGCCAGAGAGCTGTACATTGCTAAGAGCCAAAGAAGCCAGGGTTGAAGAGCTAGAGCTAGAGCCAAAGCCAAGAGCCAGAGTGAGAGCCAAGAGCCAGAAAGCCAAAAGCTTCAAAAGCCAGGGGATAAAATGGTGTCTGAACCCACTGTTTCTATGTAAAACAACAGGAGTTGAGCCAAGAGCTTGTAAAAAGGACTTATACCATAATCCTAGAGAGCCTAGTTGAGTTGACTAGAGCTCACGAAGACGTAGCCCGAGAGTTTTGGGTGAAATCCTAACTAAATTGTTGTCTTATGTGTTTGTTCTTACTGCTGCATTATTTACTGTTATATATATCAGTTCAAGCACATTTACATATAGCACAAACAACAGATTTTAAAGCATATAATCAGTTTAAACAAATACCAGTGTACACCTTATTTTCAAGCACATATTTAATTCTGCACTGGTTAATCATAAAGACTTAGGAATACATAAGCTTTGGAAGTGGGAGAGGTTCTTGTAAGTTTGACAAGAAGCCTCCAAAGCCCCATTTTCAGATCACCGTTACATATTAATATTTTAATAAATTAATAAACTAATATCATTATTTAAATGTTATTTTTCAAGAACTAGTAATATTTGCTTTTAATAAATTAATTAAATATTATTTTTCAAAAACTAGCCATTTAATATAGCCATTACCTATTAATATTTTTTATAAATTAATGAAATAATATCATTATTTAAATATTTTTCAAAAACTAGCCTTTACTCAATGATATTTGTTTTTAATATATTAATAAATCAATATTATAATTTAAACATTATTGTTCAAATATAGCCGTTACTTGAAATTATGTCTCTACATTGCTCTCTATTTAAGCCTTTGTCATGGTCTGCCTCTTCATCTGGTCTTGATGATGAACCACACTTGTTGGTTCGAAACGCGTCGACCAAAAAATTCTCTCATGTGATTTCTACCGAAAGACTTTGTTTAACACTTAAATAGTTAATTAAGTTTAATTAACTTAGGAATTTCGAGTTGGGATGAAGGGAAAAAGATGAAGCTCGGCACTGAAGCACCACAGGGATTAGGTTAGGGTTTCGAATTCATTCTGTTGTCACTAATTGGTACACTCACCATCACCTACACAGCGGCACCATCACCATGACGGTTAGCGAATTGTTGCCTACCTCAACACTAGTTCGTTACACCTGATCCTGTATTTGTCTAAAGTTTGTCGGAATGGAGATTAATGTTGTCGATTATTCGGTTGACCAGAATCCCTACAAGCCTATTTAGTCACTCCCTCATGCAGCACTGGAAGTGTCAGACTCTGGACCACCATGCACACCTCCACTGTGAATGGGATCGTCGTTTGTCCTTGTAGATCCTAGACCTTTCGTGCCCTACCAACCGTTCACTGCTCTCTCCGGGTCTCGACAGTCCACCTGTTTCACCTACCACTCTCAACCTTTTGGTTTCCTGCATTGTCCCCTCCCCATCTTTCAATCTCCCTTCCCTTGATGCTGCCCTACAACCTTCCTCGTCTGCCCATCCCTCTTCGTTAGGGTTTATACACGCTGGTGGTATACCCATTCCATCTTCGAATTTATCCTCCCACCCTAACCCTACCTCCAATCCAGGGTAGTCATTTATCCCATCCGGTTGTTTTGACATTCTGGCCGTCAATCCTCAGAATATTTCCCTCTCCCCGCAGGGAGACTCACAAGCCTCGCGGGACCCCTTACGAGACCATCCAACAGCACCCCAATCCGGCAAGGTGAAGAAGAAGAAGTGTGTAAAGGCATCTCACAGGGAACTCTCTCTCTATTTTTGGGAAGGAGTCAATATGGGTGAAGTGGTGGACATAGCGAACAGGGTCCTGGTGGGTCATGTTAGGGGCAGGACATATACTGCAGCGCGCCTTCATCTCTAGGCTATGGATATCTAGGGAAATTTGCTTAAGGAACTTCTGACTATCACCACATTAGTGGGAGGTTGATTCGCTCTCAATTTTCACCAGGAGGAATAAACAGAATGGATTCTATCCCATTTTTGGCAGATCAAAATGGCTCTTGTGCTTCTTAAGAGATGGAGCCCTCTTTTTGACCCAGAGAGAGAAATTAGGTGTTGGACCAATTTGGGTTCGCCTACCTAGGCTTCCATTGCATTTCTGGTCGAAGGATATATTTACTTGCATTGGTAATGCCCTAGGCACCTACTTGGACCATGATAATTCCTATACCACATCAGGCAATAAATATTTGGCTTGTATCCCGGTTCACCTTGATACCAGGGAAGGACTAGAAGAGAAGATCACACTCCACTGGAAACATTTCACCTGCTGCATACAAATTCTAGATTATGAAGGTGTGCCCTTTAGGTGAAAAAGGTTTCATAAGGTTGGACATCTTTTAAAATATTGCCCATTAGTATCTTCAGCATCATCACCAACTAAAGGCACAAATGCTCTAAGACCTTAGGCATCTCTAGTGGGCGAACAGACTCCTTGTTCTACCCAACAATAGGCTATGGATGGGGGCACTACTCAGCCAACCTCTTCTGGTTCTCTGGGGCCTCCTTCTCTACCTGTGACAAGATCTCGAGTTGTTGTAGTGGCTGCACTCTCCTCGAGTACACTTTCTCCACTCTATTCCTTTGTTTCTTTATCTTGCACTACACAACAATTACATGTTTCATTTGCATTGTTTGCATGTCGACATCCTCCCTCACTTGTCCCTTATACATACCTAACACTATTTTTTCCACTACCCCTCCTATTGTTACTAGTCATCCCTCCATCTCATCTCTGGAGCCCTCCACTTCATCTCACCCTTCTCATCCATATAACCTCCGCTCCTAGGTATCTCTCCCACCTGAGCCATCTGGGATCGGACTTACCCCTCATCCTAAATCCACCAAGATCCCTTGAGGGTGCCCATCATTGATCTAGAGAGATATCATCCTTGCTGGGGTAGATGTGGCCCTAGGCAGACAGTTCATTATTGTCAGGGTTCTTAGAGCAAAGAACACCCTTTCCTAATCTCTCCCATGAAGTGGATGTCCTTCAACTGCAGAGGGTTGGCTAGCCCTGCTAAAAAATTAGCCCTCAAGATATTTCTACATTTTGAGCTGACTGACATCATCTTTCTACAAGAAACCCTAGGGAAGGCGGAGTAGGTCATCCCAGTTCTGCTCTCTATGAATCCAGGTTGGTGTTTTCATGCTCTTGATGTCAATGGTTGATCTAGGGGTATTGCACTTCGCATCATTTCTCGCTCTATCAAGCTCATATCAACCTGGCGGGGTTCTAGATTTATAGGCATGCATACATTCTCTTTAGATATGGGTAGGGTTTTCTGAATAATCAATGTACATGCAACCTATCTCAACAAAGTCGATTTTTGGAACCGCTTAATGTGTCTTTCCCTAACTAATTCCACCAACCTTAGCATGGGAGGGGATCTAAACTTCACAATTGGTCACGCGGAATCTTGGGGACATAATGCACAGATGGATCTTCTATCTGATTTTATGGAGCAACTTCTGGAGCATCACCATATGATTAATATCCCCATGAATAAGAAGCAATTGACCTAGCATAATAGAAGTATAGAGAAATTTCCCTGGGCTAGAGAGGGGATCGTTTCCTCATTAAGGAAAACTTGCTTGGCACCCTATGTTAGGAAACCAGCTCACAAAAAGATAAAAAGATAAGTAAACATCTTAGAAATCAACCTCTTTGAGGGGTCAACCTCCTTTACATTACACAAATGAACAATTCTTAGATGATACAAATGACAAGACATCCTGTCTATATATACGAGTCTAAGGGGCCTAATATAATCAGAGTCGACATCACAATAATAATGTAAGGCACAATAATAACAATAATGGGCTTCTATGGGGCATAATAGTAACAATATGGGGACTACATGGGTACAAAAATATAATAAGGGGATTGTACTAAAAACAATAAGGGGTTACACTAGTAGTATAGGGGCCTAACATGCCCCTCTCCTTCAAAAAGTGTTGTCCTCAATGCTTGAGTAGTTCTTGATGCTTTTGTATAAAATTCTTGTCCTCCCATGTGGAATCTTCAGCGGGTAAGTTCTTCCAACTGATGAGGTACTCTGAAATTGATCGATTTCGTAGCTTCGGGTTCTTGTTTCTGTGACTGCTCCAGGTTCCAATATGATTTTCCCTTCTTTCAAGTCTGGAAATATTGTTGAATGGGATCTTCTGAACTTGAATGAGTGGCCACAACTTTCATCCCTTCTTCCATTCATCCTTGCTTTGTTTATCCAAATCTGGTTGGATAATAGAAATAACAAAAATAGTGCTTCCCATCCTCATCCTTTTTGAGAGTGCATCGCAACAAAATTTTGCTTCCTTTTTCTATAGATGATGTCAAAGTCATAACCCAACATATTTGTGACCCATTTTTCTGTTCTTTAAAGATAATATTAGTTTTAAAAGTATTTAGACTATCATGATCCATTTTTACCTGAAGTGTCTTCCATTGGGTAGGTCGCCATTTCTTAAGTGCATGTAGTATTGCCAACATTTCCTTCTCATAAATAGCTTGCTTGAGATGTAGCCGTAAAAATACCCAATCACCTACATCAAAACATTTTTCACTGTGATGTTGATCTACCTGTTGTTTCCTTCGATTCTGCACCAAAGTGGCATTATCCTTTAAAAGTTGGAGAACTTGTTGTGGATGCTGGATGTGATCTTTCACTACTTGAACCTTTTTCTTCTTGATATGTCCTTCTATCTTTAGAGTTTGAGGAGTGGTAATTTTTTTCAATCCTTTACAAGATATGGTCAGATTCATTTCTTGATGCTCGATGTGATCTTTCACTTCTTGAACATTTTTCTTCTTGATATGTCCTTCTATCTTGATAGTTTGAAGAGTGGTAATTCCACGGCCAATGCAATTACAAGATATGGTTGGAATTTAATTTCTTCTTTCTCGATGTGATCTTTCACTTCTGAACCTTTTCTTCTTGAATGTCGTCCTACTTGAGAGTTGAGGAGTGGGTAATTCTTGCCATGCTTTACAAGATATGTCGGATTCATTTCTTCTTTTCTGGGGTTGGGTTCCTGGTGTATATCCTCTTCTTTTAATGTTTCTTGATCATTTTCTTCCTCCTCTTCATAATCTATGTAAAATAATTTCTTCTCAGCACACTTATGACCTTTAGTACATTTGCTATCACAATTGTAACAAAGCCCTTTTTCTCTTTTTTCTTCCAATTGTTGTGGTGTCACCCTTGTAGGTTGTGGACGGCTAGAAAAAACAACACTTCCATGTTTATAGTTGTGAGGGGTAGAATTCCTTGTTTCATAATTTTGCTTTCCATTTTTCTTGCCAACCTGAATGCCTTCTCCAATGAATCAGGTTCCCAAAGACGAACCTCATGTTGAATGTTATCCTTTAAAGTCCCTATGGAGATATCAATCCTCTGCTTCTCTGGAATATCATTTTCCCTTATATTCAATTTTTGAAAGTCCTAAATGTGATCTGCCATTGAACACTTTTGTTTGAGATTTATCAATTGGCTAAAGAAGGTGTTTCTCTTTATATCCTCATAATGTGCTATCATTTCCTCCGTGAAAATTGACCACATGACAAGTGGTTTATGAGAACAAAGCCCTTTATACCATAAAAATTGATTTGGTTCTAAATAATTAGATGCAATACATACCTTTTGTAAAAGTGGCACACCATGTAGATCAAAATATTTCTCCATCTGTACTATCCAATTTACCGAATCCTTGCCATCAAACTTCCTCATCTCGATTTTTCTTGATTTTAGAAGCTTGATCTTGAAACGACTGTAACTTTGTAATTTCGGATCTTCCAATTCTGAAATCACGATCTGTAGTAGTCCTCTGTGTCCTCTTTCCAATGCCACCAGTTTGATCGAAATTGGATTCTCCAAGAAAGAGTTATGCATAATCTCCCAAGATGACCTGATTATACACCTTTTCAGAATAGCGAACTTGTATGACGTGCCACATGTCACTATTTTGACTTTCGGATATGAAAAATACACACAAGAAACTACAGTCCGTCCTATTTCTGTAACTTCCTATGAAATTTCAATGTGATCCTCAGAGAGAAAGTTATGACGATTTTCCCAAGTTCACCTGTTTAAGATGTAATTCGGGTGTCTGCAAAACCCTAACTTCCTCAGATCATATATCCGCAAATGTAGCGAGACAAGATCTCAAATTCAGACCCAAGGCTCAGAATGATTTCAGCTCAAATGGGTTTTTGTTTTTAGCTTCTGAAACTTCGTAGTGAAAAGGTTATAGCGAAAATTCCATGATGACGTGTTTGGAGCAGTGAAAACCCTAGAATCCAAAGCTCTGATACCAAAATTTAGGAAACCAACTCACAAAAAGATAAAAAGATAGGTAAACGCCTTAGAAATCAGCCTCTTCAAGGGGGCAACCTCCTTTACATTACACAAATGAACAATTCTTAAATGCTACAAATGACAAGAACTCCTTTCTATATATAGGAGTCTAAGGGGTCATAATATAATCAGAGCTGACATAACAATAATAATGTAAGGCACAATAATAACAATAGTGGGCTTCTATGGGTCACAATAGTAACAATATGGGGACTACATGGGTACAACAATATAATAAGGGGATTGTACTAATAATAATAAGGGGTTACACTAGTAGTATAGGGGCCTAACACCTTGTCCAACTACCGGCAATGGGTAGGATCTGGAGGTATCTCTAATCATTCCCCTATCTACCTAGAATTAGTAGGCCCATTTCATAAACCCAGGGCACCATTCAAATTCAAATCAACTTGGCTGATGGATCATGATTATCATAAATTGGTCACTGATTATTGGAGTGTTTACCCACCCACTTTGAGACGGACTATGGCTGAAGGATTTTGTCATAACCTCATTAAACTCAAAATACTTTCCATACAATGGGAAAAATCCAAGTGTGCTCGGGATGATCAGACACTCTGCACTATTAAGGATAAGCTGCTTGATCTTCTAGATGAACAGGGTCGGGGATTCATATCAGAAAAAAGATAAAAATACCCTCACCAACCTAGAGGCATAGAGGTCCAAAATACTTAAGGAACGAGATGAGGCTTGGACACTTAGAAGCAGAGCAATATGGCTGAAGGCTGGGGATGACAATACAAAATTTTCCCACAATTTCACTAAAGGGAGAAGGGATTTTAAATACTATTTGGAAGATGCCTACTGAACATGATCAGTTTTCTCATACTTTTCACTAGCTGGCTCACCTAGGAAACTCTCACTTTCATCAGCTTTTCATGGCACCACCTAGGGCCTCATTAGCAGATATTATCTGCATTGCCAATCTCTTTACTTGGTTTGTGGACCATTATGCATCTAAAAACCTCACTAGGCCAGTGACTATGGGGGAATTGGAAATTACTCTTAAATGGTTCAAAAAGGATAAAAGTCCTGGACCTGATGGATGGATGGTTGAATTCTATCTAACCTTTTTTGAGATTATTGGTCTGGACCTCCTTAAGGTTGTGGAGGTGTAGACTTACAAGGAGCATGCATGAGGCTATCAATACTACCTTCATTGCCCTCATTCCCAAGGTAGATTCTCCACAATCTTTCAATGATTTTCGACACATCTCACTCTACAATTGTCAATAAAATATTATTTCCAAAATCATTGCCAATCATATCAAACCTATCCTCTCTACCAATATCTCATTTGAGAAGTTTGCCTTCCTGCACAATCGTCAAATTCATTAAGCCATTGGTACTACTCAGGAAGCTCTCGATTTCATTAAATTGAATCATTTAGAAGGAGTCATTCTCAAAATTGATCTCTCCAAGGCTTTTGATAGGGTCAGTTGGCTTTACCTAAGAATGTTCCTCACTCATTTCACACACTTTCATCCAATGGATTATGTGCTGCATTTCCTTTGTCTCTTTCAGTGTCCTTATCAATGGTTCTACCTCCAATTTCTTCCATGCTGAGAGCGGTCTCAGACAAGGGTGCCCACTTTTATTTATGCTCGTTATGGAAGGACTAAGCAGTTTGATTTTTCATGAAAGAAGAGAAGGCCGCTTACAGGGCCTCAAGATCACATAACAATGTACAATATCTCATCTCCTATTCGTAGATGATGTGCTTATCTTCCTAAATGGTGGCATCAAAGACTTCTCCACTTTTTATGACATCATGTTACTTTTCAGTACTGCCGCTGGGATGGAAAGAAACAGGCTACATTCATCCATTACATTCTCTGCATCTCTCCACAGCAATCCTGACATACATATCAGAAGTTTCCTTTTCAAAGTCACCTATTGGAAGATGGACTTAAATACCTAGGGTTTCATATCAAATCCCTTGGGTACAAAATAACGGACTGGATCTAGCTGGTGGCTAAGGTGGGAAAAAGACTTATAAACTGGAATCATAGATTCTTATCCAGAGCAGGGAGTTTGGTACTTATTAAATATATATTGGAAGCTACATCGGTTTATTGGATGTCCTTGGCATGGATTCCACAAGGTATACTTTCTAGAATACAAAATATCTGTTGTGAATTCCTATGGAATGGGCACAAGGAGGGGAAGTTGTTCGCCTGGGCAAAATGGAGTCGTATTGCATTTCCCAAGAAATGGGGAGGATGGGACCTAGAAGATCCTCCAACTTTTGGACATGCTCTAGTTGCCAAAATGGGATGGCTCATTCTTAAATCTCATAGTCTATGGTCAGAGGTGATTATATATAAATACATATGGCTACTTCACATTATGGAATGGATATGAATCCCTACTTGGCACAAACCAGGAATTTCGGTCATCTAGTGGGCTATACTACACACTCTTCCTACCATCAGGAATGGCCTCACTTGGCACATTAATGCAGGCACGTCAATTTGTATTGGCTTAGACCCATGGACTAGTTGTGGTAATATGTATCGCCTTCCACTTGATCTCATAGAATTACTTAAAGATAGGGGTGTTAGAGTCGGTCTTGAGCCCTCCCTCAGCAATCAAAACTCTTTGCATTTGCATAGGTAGGTGTCTCATCAGTGTCAATTTTTGCATCCCGTTAGGCATGCCATAACCCTGATGGAGGAGCTGATGTGTTTATACCCCTCTTGGCATTGCTGGTTCAGGTCATTTCAGTCATTAAGCTCTTTCAAGCTTGTCTTGTCTTCTCTTGAGGCCAATTTCCTAGGTCTAGGGTTTTGGTCAAAAATGTTACAAGGTCATGTGTTTGAAACTCAATGAGTGTTCAGTAAGCCAGAGGGATGATTGTAAAGGTGTTTCTTCTAAATTTTTATCTGGTACAGTTAATCTTCACCTTGGATTTAAAAACTCTGTTTTTAAAGCCAAGGTCATTTTTCAAATATTTGTAAAAAGTGATGAAATTTCAAAAGTCTTCAGCGAACAAAATGCAACCCTGGTCCCCTTGCCAAGATCCCTCAGATGATCTACCTGCAAAACGAATCAAGCCAAAGCACTAAATGAGTCAATTTCAGAACAAAAGAAACCAAAAAGTCAGTTTTATAAAGTGTCAAAGAGAAACACTAGAAAGTGGGTTTGAGCATGAAATTTTTTCAAATGAAACTTATAAAAACCCAATCTCCCTCCTATCACTCTCATTGTGCATCCTAGACACTTGCAAGAGAAGTTTGAGAGAGTGATTGAGTGAAAGGAGCGAAAACAGAGCAAGTTCGGGCATTGGTCAGGGGCGCGACCCGTCAGGTCAGGTGCGCGACCCGTCAGAGGCGCGCGACCCGTTGGGCGTGGTGCGCGACCCGTCAAGCTGTCTCCCTGCAATCTTATTTCAAATTTGCTCAAATGCCCTCCAAGCCATCAAATCGCTTGAGGTAGGTTCCTTAATCTTGGAATGGTTGCTGGTTACGATTGGTGGATATTATGAACATGTTTTAATGATCAAAATTGTGCAAGAGAAACCCCTTCATATGACTGTAGTATTAATGGTTAAAATGTGCTAGGGTTTGTGTTGTTTCAAGATTTTTTCGCTTTGTAATTGTTTCCCTCCTTCCCCTTTCCACTCACATTTGTATTTATATCTATTTTCCCATACTATTTTATAAATAAAATGCAAACCCTACCCCTCTCCCAAAGCATAAAAAAAAAACTCAAACCCTTATCTTGTTGCACCATATTCATGTGTAACCACAAGAAATTGTTGGTGAATATGTAAAGAGTTTTGTAAATTTTCCCTATCTTCCCCTGTTAATGCATGTATTCATATTCCCATATGTTTACTTTCTATACATGTATTCCCATATGCAATGATTTTTGCAAATGATTTCCCAATATTCCTGATTATAAATATGTATTCCTATATGCAATAATTGTTTGCAATATTTTCCTTAAATTCCCTGTTATATTCCTATATTCCCAATTCCTTGTAAAAAGGTTCCTCCCCTAACATTTCCCTCATGTCCTTGTCCCCTTGAAACAACATAGCATTCAACACTCTTTACAGGAAGAAATAGCAGTACAGTTTGTCCACTTTGCTCCTAATCTATGTCAGAAACCGAAACTTATGAGCAAAGTGATGACCAATCATCAGCTTCAGAGATTGAGGTACAGAGGAGGCCTCGTAAGGGTGGTAAGGGTGGACATCATAAGCGAGAGGAGCCCACCTCTTTGACAGAGTTACAAGCTTGTCCTATGGCAATCTCATGTTTCCAGTACATGTCTTGCTATGAATTTTGTGAAAGGATCTCTCGAATTCAGCACCACCGAGAGTTGGCCCGCCTTTTTGTTTTACACTTGCATGATGGGCATGTCAACCTTGCAGGGGTGAACTTTACATTGACACCCGAGGTGATCTCACATGCTACAGGGATACCTAATGTTGGTGAGGTGTGGAATAAGCACAAGATGTTAGATAGTGTTCACTTTGAGCCTTATGTCCAGCCACCATTCATGAGACATCTGGCAGGTGTGTTTCCATTCAAGTTTCTCAGGAGCGAGTATGCTCCCATGATGAGGCTCATTATGCACTATTTTACCTGTGAGGGCAGATTTTCACAGGTGTACTCATATCATATTCGCCTCTTGATGCACTTCACCCGAGTGAGGATGATGAACATCCCGGTTTTCTTCTTTCAGAACATTCAGAGGATGGTGCCCATGTTGCAGAGGAAGACCCCAGCAGTATAGGAGCCTTCATCATTATGGTTTGATTCAGCTAGTAGTATTGCATTAGTTGACTCAGCAGGGCATCTCATGGGAGGAGTTCATCTCTTGTGAGTTTTTCACAGTACCATCACCACCACATCCTGAGGTTGTTCACGAGGAGGGAGGACCATCACATCAGCATGACATCCCTATCACTAGACATGTCAGCTCCTCACCTCTGGTCACCTATCAGAAAGGCCCAAGGGCCTTATTTGCAGCAGTTCGGCGAGTACTTTCTCCACACCAAGTGGAAGGGGTCTCGCCTTCTTCATCAGCACCGCGAGTGTTATCTCCACACCAGGTGGAAGGGGCCTCATTTCCGACAGCAGCACAGGTATCAGAGAGGGGCAAGCAGCCCATGATTGAGGAGAGATTGTCAGGTGATCTTGATGCCGGTTCTACTAGCACAGAGCTCAAGGATATCATCCAAGAGCAAAGGACCGAGAATGAGTCGCTACACATGAAATTGTTGATGGAAAAATGGATAATTAACTATTTAGAGCAGCGAAACAAACAGTTGGAGGATGAGCACAAGCTATATGAGCTGCAGAAGATTCGTGAAGACCAGGAATTGGCTCGTAGGAGACCCGGTGACTTGAGACCCATAGATCGAGAATCTATGCTTATTTGGGACAATTCTCATTTGAAAAGGCTATTGGCTAAGGCCAATCAAGATAAAAAACTGCTGAGGAACATAAAAAATCATTATTGGGCGTGGATGCACGTGTGCAAAGCAAAGATGAAGGTGCTTCAAAGGCGGTTGGCAAAGGCATTAAAACGGAGAAAGAGGCCCGATCCCTCCGTATCTTGGCCGAGGCTTCCTTGAAGGAGCATAGCACTAATTAGCTCAGCCATAGCACAAATCCCAAGAAATTTTGAGCATTTTGGGTAATTTTGGCATTTTTTGGCAATTTACAGGTTTTTGCTCATTAACAGGTTTCACCCCCTGTGAGACCCTTCATCCCGGCAACTCCATTTTGTAAAAACTCAACATTTCCAGATTTTTCATGCAAAGTTACACATGCTTGTCAAAGGACTAGAGATTTGGTGAAGTTTTGGGCCTCTAGAAAGTCAAAAAATATGCAAAATTTGACTTTCTGCCACTTTTTTGAACTGCAGAAAGCTATCTTGGGAGAATTGATTTGTGACAGGGCAAATGAACTCCAAATTCAAAAATTCCAATTGGGTTGGAAAGTAGACTCACAGACCTTTCCAACACGTCCACTTTTTCTCAATTTTGCCACCTAAAAGTGCCCCAAACATGGCTCCGAAGGGGCACGACCCGTCAGGCAGGGGGGCGCGACCCGTCAGACAGAATTGTCCAGAAATGCACTGTATAGCCCAAAAAACACAGATTTGAATCATTTTGACTTTTTGAGGTGAATGATTATTCTCTTTTCTGTAATTATGGTACTTTTTAGACACTTTTACCCTTATGTAACTCTTCTAGAAGATTCATTCATGAAAAGGGTAAAAAATAAATGAATGAATTGGTTTCCAAGTTTATAGAGGCAAGTTGTTTTGATTGCCTAGTTTGTAGTGCTTAGTTTAGAAGTGGTTGAAACAGCTACTAGGATAGTGATCTCGACCCATGGAGACAAGGAAAGAGTTTAGATCATCTATATTATGTAATTTCTTGCTCATTTTCACGGTTGGACTCTTGAGGGAGAAGCTATCATTGTATTATTTCACTGTATCTCTGCAATTTTTTGCTAAGGAAGACCAGGGTTTTGCAGTCCTCTTTGGGATTCTTGTGGACTCGTGTGTTGATGGTGTGTTTCTCAATGTTAAGCTTTGTTATGTGATTCATTTCCTTTCTTTACTTCTGCACATTAAACAAATGAAGTGTTAAAGTAAGAATTAATGCTTGCCATGCTCTGCTTTTAAGTTTGTTTAATTTCAATGTTTTCTACTGTCTAAAGAGAATTAAAAGTTATTGTTTGCTCTCTTTAGCTTTCTTTCTTTCATTCCTGACCATCCACTTCAGTTAAAGGCATCAA